>JAVGWX010000023.1:31988612-32016112 GCA_036924085.1 Ariolimax columbianus
ATAAAGGAATAAATCAATGAACACTCTAAACAATAACTGAATGAATGAATCAATCAATCAAACAATGAGTAAATGAATGAATGATTGAAGGAGTAAATAAATAAAAGAATCAATGCCGAGCTAATTCTCCGCAGAATGCAGATACATCTCAACAAGAAGCGAGATAGCTGCCTGGCGCGTCTGTTACACACTGTCCATGATGTGCAGGCATACAGACGAGTATGGTAATTTATAAGCTGCAGATAAATATAGTCATATAGCGGGCACTGCCGTTAGGGATGAAATGCGATACATCTTTGTGTAAGGAGGTTTGTTTGTGAAGAACGCTAACCAGATTATGTCTAGTATTTTGTTTGCTTTCTGTAAACGTGTTCTTCTTCTTCGTTTGTTCTCAGTCTCCAGCTACCAAACCCTGAAAAGGGATTTGCAAGTAGCCGAATGTTGTCTAGAGAATGAAATGCATTGTGTTGTAGTTTACAGCTTGACTGCGATATTTTGCACCTTTCGGTAAGACACATTCGACTTCTGCAGGTATTTTTGGATTCTGAGTTAGCCTTTCCTCTTCGATCCCTTCTCCTTAGCCAGTCTCCCTGTTGCAGCCTGTTATCCAGGATCACCACGTGGAGGTGTAGAAGCGTATTGGTTGTTCTGGGTCGCTGGCCATGACGCTAGCAGTCAGCTTTGGATCGCTGGCCCTGACGCTAGCAGTCAGCTTCGGGTCGCTGGCCCTGACGCTAGAAGTCAGCTCTGGGTCGCTGGCCCTGACGCTGGCAGTCAGCTTTGGGTCGCTGGCCCTGAAGCTAGCAGTCAGCTTTGGGTCGCTGGCCCTGACGCTAGCAGTCAGCTTTGGGTCGCTGGCCCTGACGCTAGCAGTCAGCTTTGGGTTGCTGGCCATGACGCAAGCAGTCAGCTTTGGGTCGCTGGCCCTGAAGCTAGCAGTCAGCTTTGGGTCGCTGGCCCTGAAGCTAGCAGTCAGCTTTGGGTCGCTGGCCATGACGCTAGCAGTCAGCTTTGGGTCGCTGGCCCTGAATCTAGCAGTCAGCTTCGGGTCGCTGGCCATGACGCTAGCAGTCAGCTTTGGGTCGCTGGCCCTGACGCTAGCAGTCAGCTCTGGGTCGCTGGCCCTGACGCTAGCAGTCAGCTTTGGGTCGCTGGCCCTGACGCTAGCAGTCAGCTCTGGGTCGCTGGCCATGACGCTAGCAGTCAGCTTTGGGTCGCTGGCCCTGACGCTAGCAGTCAGCTCTGGGTCGCTGGCCATGACGCTAGCAGTCAGCTCTGGGTCGCTGGCCCTGACGCTAGCAGTCAGCTCTGGGTCGCTGGCCATGACGCTAGCAGTCAGCTCTGGGTCGCTGGCCATGACGCTAGCAGTCAGCTCTGGGTCGCTGGCCATGACGCTAGCAGTCAGCTCTGGGTCGCTGGCCATGACGCTAGCAGTCAGCTTCGGGTCGCTGGCCCTGACGCTAGCAGTCAGCTTCGGGTCGCTGGCCCTGACGCTAGCAGTCAGCTTTGGGTCGATGGCCCTGACGCTAGCAGTCAGCTTCGGGTCGCTGGCCCTGACGCTAGAAGTCAGCTTCGGGTCGCTGGCCCTGACGCTAGCAGTCAGCTTTGGGTCGCTGGCCCTGAAGCTAGCAGTCAGCTTCGGGTCGATGACTGCTACAGCTCATACACTGCTCCACAACTTGATCCTATTTCTTCAAGTGAAACGCGGATGCTAATTTACAGTCCGGTAGACTAGAAGGTCACATAGTAAAGATCTGGAAGGACTTCTTCTTCTTCTTCTGCGTACGCAGTCAGACAGCAACCATTATTTTTTCGAAAAATGCGGCGGTCATCCTGAGGCTCTCGCCACTGCCATAGAGCTTGTCTTGCAGTTCCACTGGTAATGGCCACATCTGCTCTCTCTGATCCTCGTATGTCGGGCAGTTCTGCAGCAGATGTTCAGCGGTCATTTTACCAGTACCGCACGGGCATTCGTCGGTACACCCTATCTTCAATTTGTTGAATAGGTGCTACCTCAGTCTATTGTGGCCAGTGCGAAGTCTGAAGACAACGACCTGCTCTCTTCGGTTCAACTGGTAATAGGCATCGTTTTTGGTGTAACCAGTATGTTCGGTTTCCCATTTGGTCATGTATCTGGCTTTGATAAGCCGTTTTGACTCTTCGTACGTCATACTAGTATCTGTTTGTGGTAGTCTTGCACCTTCTTTTGCCAGTCTGTCTGCCTCCTCGTTGCCTTGGATGTTGCAGTGTGATGGGACCCACTGTACCACTACCCTTTTTGGTGCGGACTGCGGGCACAGTTTGCAGAGTGCTGCTCTTAAGTCATTAAGCTCAGTGTTTTTCTGGCTTTTTAGCGCTGTGACTACGGCGAGAGCATCTGTCAGCAGGACTATATGGCTCTCATTTTCACTGTATGTCACCATTTCTTCCACTGCCACCCTCAGTGCCTCTGCCTCTGCTCTGAAATTGCTTGTGTACTTACCAGTAGCGAATGACAGTGTTATTTTTCTGCCATTTGGTAGGTTCAGGAATGCTCCTGCCCCTCCGTTCTGTGTAGTGTTTGTTACAGAACCGTCGGTGTATGCATAGGTCCAGTCCATGCTTGGGTAGCTTTTCGTTATGAAGCTTAGGGTAGTATCTCTCCTTTCTTTTTCAGTCTGGTATATTTTCTACCACCTCTGGGAATATATCCTGCCTCCAGGTAGGTTTTCGTACAGTAGTGATGGGTTTTGGTGTTGTTAGTGCGTTTATGGGATCTTCGTGCATCTTTGCTTTGGCTATTTCTGCAAAGTTTCTCCGCTTTAGTTTCCCATTTCCCAAATTGTTTAGTCTCTGGTGCATTGGATGGTCAGTCAGTCTTCGGAGTTTCTCTGACTGCAGCTGGGCTATGCAGTCTCTTCTATCGGTCATGGATTGCAGTTTTGTAATCTTTTCAAGTTCTACAATTGGCGTTGACTTCATGCCACCTGTTTTAATTCTCATGGCTTGGTTTTGAAGTTTGTTAACTTTATCGAAGTTCGCCTTCGCTGCTGTTGTCCATGCCGCAATGCCATACTCGAGAACTGGTCTCACTCTTCCAGTATACAGTTTCTTTAGTATGCCTTCGTCTGCTCCCCAACTTGTGCCAGCAAGTTTCCTCATGATTGCCATTCTTTCTCTGGCTTTCATTCGGTTTCTCTCAATCTGACTTTTCCATGTCATGCGCCGATCAAATGTGACTCCCAGATAGGTTGGGTTGTCGTTTGGCTGCAGGATTTTGCCATTTAGACTTAATTTGGTACTTTTGGGTTTTAATGAACGCGAGAATATTGTGCATGTGGTTTTCTCCTCGTTTATTTTGACCAGCCATGAGTTCGCCCTCTCTTCCAGCGATGTTAGGGCCGTCTGCATCCGATTTCTTGCTATGGTGAGATTCTTTTCAGAGGTCCACATAGCCAGATCGTCTGCAAACATTGAGCTATGGACTCTTCTTGGTATATTCTCTGTAATATCGTTTATATATATCAGGAAGAGTGTGGGTGACAATACTCCCCCTTGGGGTACTCCCTGCTCGAGTGTCACCTTTTTGCTCATCTGCTCTTGTACTTGGACTCTGGCCGTTCTTTGTTTTAGGTAGTGGTTGATCCACTTGTACATCTTCCCACATACATCACTTCTTCTTAGCTTGACTCTATGTCCATCTTTCCAGACTTTGTCAAATGCCTTTTCCAGATCCACCCAAACAGCTACTGTGTGTTTCTGTGCCTGGTAGGCATCTTCTATCTCCTGGGCTATGAGGATGACCTGGTCCTCAGTGGATCTGTGCTGTCTAAAGCCGGCTTGCTGTGGAATTAGTATTCGTTTTTCTTCCAGATGCCACATCAGTCTGGTGTTTATCATCCGTTCCATCAGCTTGCCGACACAGCTCAGTAGGCTTATCGGCCTGTATCCATTTGGATCTGTTTTGTCCTTTCCTGTTTTTTGTACTGGTACCAGTATTGCATCTTTCCATGCCTGTGGTACAATTCCCCTTTTCCAGCTTTGGTTCAGGACCGATAGCAGTTTCTTCTTCGCTGTTTGGCCCAGCCCCATCAGCATTTCGTTTGTTATCCCGTCTTTTCCGGGAGATTTCCTTTTCTTTAGTGTTCTCATAGCCTCTTCCATTTCGCGCATTGTTAGTTTGGCCATCATGTGCTCTTCAGGAGCCGTATTCATGTTTTCGTGTCCCTTTAGCTCTTCGCTAATGTCTGTATGCTTATCTGCAGGGACCTCGATGTGGTTTGCTCTGGCATAGTGATCGACAAAGGCGTTTGCGGCTTTCTTACCTGTGATCAAGTTCTCGCCCTGCTTGATAGTAATTTGTTTATTTGACGGGGTTTCGTCGTTCATGGCTCTGACTAGCTTCCATAGCTTGTTCCCGTCTTTGTCGAGGTTTAGACTTTCCGTTTTATTTTTCCAGCTTTCTCTTGCTGTTTGCTTGAGAGTGTGTTTGTACTTCGCCGCGGCGGCTTTGAGGGCGATGTTTGCCTCCATGGATTTTTCTCGCTCTGCCATGTTCCTAGCATTTGTTACTGCATCTTCCACTTTCTGCAACTCATCATTCCAGTAGGGCTTATAGTTTTTCCTAGCTCCTCTTGGGATGGTTTCAGTGGCGGCTTGCATTATTGCCTTGCTTAGGCTCTCTACCATGGGCTTCATTTTGGTGTTTCGTGTGTTGATGGTTTCACACAGCCCATCTGTCAGGATTGCAAATCTGTCCCAGTCGGCTCGTTTGTAATTCCAACGTGGGAGCGGTTTTGTTTCCTGTGGGCCTACTACCATGTCAATGGTTAGCCTGATCGGCCTGTGGTCGCTACCTGCCAGTTGGTTTAGCACCTGGCGGTCTATTTTATGGTCTTTGTCTTGTGTGGAGAAGGCCAAATCTGGAGTCGAGGTGGTATGCCATGTTCTTGAATAGAAGCTAGGGCTATCCTCCGCCCTATTGATTAGGGAGAGATTTGCATCTATCTCCCAATCTTCCACTTCGTCACCTCTGCTGTCTGTGTCAGAGTATCCCCATCTCTCCGAGTGGCTGTTGAAATGTCCAACTACTATGCAGTTGGAGTCTCTGACCTCCATACTCGAGAGCGATAGGTCTCTATTTGGTGGTCCGTACAGATTCAAAATGCGGAGCTTCGTCTCTTGAGCCATTATGTCAACTCCTTCAATTTCTGCTTGTCCGGTGTGATTGACAGATACCGCGCTACTCGGTATGCAGTTTCTGGTCAGTATCAGGACCCCTCCTTTGTGGCCTTCTCTATCTAGACGGAAGGCTTGACCAGTTCGTCTTACCGGACTCTGACATGAGATGGGGTCTTGACCAGTATGTTTCCCCTGACCCTGACATGAGGTCGAGGTCTTGATCAGTATGTCTTACCTGAAACTGACATGAGGTGGGGTGACCAGTATGTCTCTCCTGAAACTGACATGAGGTGGGGTCTTGACCAGTATGTCTCACCTGACCCTGACATGAGGTGTGGTGACCAGTATGTTTCACCTGTCTCTGACATGACATGTTGTCTTGATCAGTATGTTTCACCTGACCCTGGCATGACGTGGGGTCTTGATCAGTATGTTTCACCTGACCCTAATGTGAGGTGGGGTCTTGATCAGTATGTTTTACCTGACCCTGACATGACGTGGGGTCTTGATCAGTATGTCTTACCTGACCCTGACATGACGTGGGGTCTTGATCAGTATGTCTTACCTGACCCTGACATGACGGGGGGTCTTGATCAGTATGTTTCACCTGACCCTGGCGTGAGGTGGGGTCTTGATCAGTATGTTTCACCTGACCTTGACGTGAGGTGGGATTTTGACCAGTAAATCTCACCTGACCCTGACATGACGTGGGGTCTTGATCAGTATGTTTCACCTGACCCTGACGTGAGGTTGGGTTTTGACCAGTATGTTTCACCTGACCCTGACGTGAGGTGGAGGTCTTGATCAGTATTTCACCTGACCCTAACGTGAGGTGGGGTCTTGATCAGCATGTTTCACTGGACCCTGAATGCTTTTCGCGCTACCTCAACCATACTTTCTAAATCTATGAGTGAAGGTTGTGCATGAGAACTAGCAACCACTTCATGTAAAATAAAGTGCAACTTTAACCAACACTGCTAAAAGTACAAATACATGAATTTCACATATATTTTGTAATGACTCCAGCAGCAGTGGTTGCCGTATTTTTCTTATTTACCCAGAAGTTATGAACAGGAAAACCGGTATGTTATGAAACCGGAAACGATACGGTTGTTTCAAGTTCGACCTTGTACTTTCAATGTTGATTTTCTCAAGTTGTTTTCAATTTGTTCACAGACCTGACATAGGTAGTCGTTTGTGTGTTCGTGGTGTAGACATGTCATTGGAGAATTGGTGGGATCACGTGTTCTCTGGCTGACATTGTTTGCTACTTAGAGGGGTCATTCGTAGATGGGAGAAGATTGTGAACAGAGTTTTCGGTTTCAGATATCGTAGGAGGCTAGTATAGAAAGTGGTAACTGATGGCTTTTGATGGTTTGATAGATGAACTGCTGGTTACGTTTACATCATGGTGAATCAATGGATGGATCAATGGGTTCAATGGAGTTCTTTTCGATAGATCGATAACTAAAATGGATCAATTTATTCCGTGGTCTCTAGATTCGATGTGCCGATAGATTTTGTGAATCGATAGATTAGATTGACCGAGATATTGTACATAAGTACATACCCACATACATACGTACATACACGCATACATAAAAACACATACACACACATACGCATACATACGCACATACACATACATACACATACATACACACATACACACACATACACACACATACACATACATACATACAAATATCAATATTTACTTCTTTAATCTTTTCTGCTACTGCCATGAACCGTCGGAGAGTGGTGGGATGCGTAGATTTCTTGATATCGCCAGGTGAGAGGTCTATGTTGTGTCGATAGGTGTAACGTCCTGAGAGTGTTGGAGACACCCTCGATCCACCGACGTCGAGGTCTGCCCCTAGCTCGTGGACCGGAGGCCTGTATATGATATGCTCTCGCCGCAGGCTGGTCATAATGTATTCTGACTAAATGACCAAACCACTTGATATGTTGAGAGTCAACTTAACTTAACTTAACGTCTTTATACTGGCTTATAAGACCCTGCAGAGTCTGTATACAACCAGTTACAATGTAGGCACCAGTTTGTACGCACTGTCTGCCTCAGCGGATTTGGTCACGGATCGTCTTTCCGTCTGCACTTTTCAGCAGCGCATCTCACAGCTCTCGATCTTACTCTTTTGTTTTTCTAGTAAAGACCAAGATTGACATTGGTAACACACTGTAGGAATAAACAGTGTTTCTATCATTCTACTATAGGGTGTTATAAAACCGGTGCAATTTGTTGGCGGACATTGTTCGCCTTAAGTACGATTCCTCTGTCCACCGTGTTGTCATCAGTGAACATACGACCTAGATATTTTACTCTTACTTTCTTGATACTTATATAACTACTTTGGAAACTTCTCTGCACGTCTTCATGCGTTATCAACATAGTTTCCGTCTTGTCAGTATATATATATATATAATGACAAATAATGTAGATATAATAGAGATTGATGATGTGTAGGACTCTGAGTACTTGAAAAAAACATTCTGCAGTTCTGAAGATTTCAATAGACATTAATGCATTTGCCTTGCACAAACATAGGGTGAGGAAGAATTTGACAAGACACAAGGAAAGGGAAACGCAAATTACAATAACGTAGATTTTCTCTGTTGTAGCATATGATTGCGTAACATGGGCAGTAGGCAGGGTCAATTAATGCGTTCAAGATGAGATTGGATGTGCATAGCTTTTTCTTTTTAGATCAAGTTAATGTAAAAAATACTGGTTGTATACATACTCTGCATAGTCTTCTACAGCAGTATAAAAACATTGAGTATTATAGAAAAATAATAGCAAAAGAAAAGATACCATCAATGAAGTAGAAGGATGTTGAAAGTATGATGGACAGAAAAATAGTGAAATTGTGCATTTGTGTATAAAAGAATATCGGCTTTTAGACAACATCACAAAGAACGACGTTAAATATTTCGGTCATACATTCTTCTTCTTCTTCTTAATCGTACGCAGTCAGACATCAACCTTCATTTTTTCGAAAAAAGAGGCGGTCATCCTGAGGCTGTCGACACTGTCATAGCGCTTGTCTAGTGTTGCCACTGGTGATGGCCTCATCTGCTCTCTCTGATCCGCGTATGTCGGGCAGTTTTGCAGCAAATGCTCAGCGGTCATTTTCCCGGTACCACACGGGCATTCGTTGGTGCCACCTATCTTCAATTTGTTGAATATGTGGTACCTAAGTCTATTGTGGCCAGTGCGAAGTCTGAAGACCACGACCTGCTCTCTTCTGTTCAACTGGTAATAGGCATCGTTTTTGTGTAGCCAATATGTTCGGTTTCCCATTTGGTCATGTATCTAGCTCTAATAAGCCGTTTTGACTCTTCGGGTCATACATTGATACATCATATCTTCTTCATTCTTTTTTGTACGCTGTCAGAAGTTGACTTGAATTTGTTCAAACAAAGCAGCGCTCATCCTATTCTCTTATGCGCTACTGGTACTAATAATAATAATGTTCGTGAAGGTGTCAAAGGCCAGTTGCGTCGATCGACCACTAGCATGTCCAACTTCTGAGGATGTGTTCATGCGTACCGTGTCGGACGAAATCTCTACAGACTCCCCAGGCGGAGCTGTGTACTCCGCAGCCTTGCAATGAGGGCTGCGAGAAGTGTGTTAGAACAATGTTTGTGTCACGCTTTCTGTGTTTGTCTGCGTCAAACTCTCTGTTTTTACGTGTCCCACCGCCGAGGCTTCTGATTGTGTCCACCTGTTGGTCAACGAGACCCTTGCTGTGCTGAGAATACGAGGTTGGGAGAGATATCGTGTAACCTCCGATGGAGAGAGGGGCGGGCAGGAGGAAGTCGGCTTCAGTCCGAGCAGAAAGGTCCTTGAATAGTGATAACCTGAACTGAAATCTGGGGTGCAGTTAAACGAAACGCTGTACTCCATCAAGGACTGGTCTCCTACGGCTTGAGCCATGACTAAAATGCAGCTTAACAAACAGGATAACCGATCGAAAGCACACTCAATTGCATAATTCCACTGGTACTAAGAATCATTTGTTGTGTAGCCAGTATGCTCTGTTTCCCATTTATGCATATATCTGGCCTATATAAACCTTTTAGACTCTTCGTATGTCACACTTGAGTCTGGTTGACAAATCATATGGGCGATACACTTAAGATTTAAGAACATAATTGTCAAGCAGTCATTTCTTCTTCTTTTTCTGCGTTTGTCTCCCGCTACCAAACCCTGAAAGAGCTTAAGTAGCAGAATGTAGCCCAGAAAACGGAATGCGTTGTGTCATAATTTACAGCTTGATTGCGATATTTGCACCTTTCGGTCCAACACATCCGACTTCAGCAATCATTTTTTGAGTACCGGGTTAGCATTCCCTCTTCTATCCCTTCTCCTTAGCCAGTCTGCCCTGCTGCAGTCTGTTATCCAGGATCACCGCGTGGAGATGTAGAAGGGTCTTGGCAGCTCTGGTTCGCTGGCCCTGACGCTAGCAGTCAACTATGGATCGCTGACCACTGCAGCTCATGCGCTGCTCAGCATCTTGATCCTAATGGAGGTGTAGAAGGGTCTTGGCAGCTCTGGTTCACTGATCCTGACGCTAGCAGTCAGCTATGGGTCGCTGATCGCTGCATCTCATGCGCTGCTCAGCATCTTGATCCTAGTGGAGGTGTAGAAGGGTCTTGGCAGCTCTGGTTCGCTGGCCCTGACGCTAGCAGTCAGCTATGGGTCGCTGACTCCTGCAGCTCATGCGCTGCTCAGCATCTTGATCCCAAGCAAAGTCCTTATTCCTGAGTATGAGGAAAATCGTGTGCAAAAAAAACACACACTATTACTGGATTTAAGGAAGTGAGTTCTTGGTTACTTCGTGGAACAAGTACTGGCATACGGCAGCGAATCGTGGACATTCAGCAGGCAAGTACGTGGATTATTGAAGGCAATGGAAATGCGGTTTTACAGAAAAATGTTGAAAATGTCATGGAATGTAAAGAAAGCCAATACCCAGGTAATGTTGCTTTTGAAGAGGCACAGACACAAAGACAGCTTTTCAAGACACAGCAGCCATCTTTTCTCGGGCATGTCATGAGAAGAGGCGGGTTGGAACACAAGGTGACAGCTGGCAGAATCAGATACAAAATGGACAGAGGAAGACAACGAGAGAAAATATTGTATAATTTTAAGGAATGACACACGGGGGAGGGGGCGGTGAGCAATGGAACTGATAACCAACACAGGTGATCAGAGGAAACGGAGATGCATGACCTCCAACACGAACCGGCATGGCACATGATAGTAATGATGATGGAAAGAAGTACAGGTGTGGAAGCCGCGGTGGCGTGAAGAGTGGAAGAGGGAGACCCAGACGAAGATGGTGTTAAGATATTACAGATGGTTTGAAGATGTCCTTGTATGACGCTGGCCTACTTTCTTGAAACCGAGCTCTGGTAAATGATGCCGTTACGGAAACTACACTCTCCAAAATTTGATGGATTGATTTGATGGATTGACTTGAAAGACTGATTTGATGGATTGATTTGAAAGACTGATTTGATGGATTGATTTGAAAGACTGATTTGATGGATTGATTTGAAAGACTGATTTGATGGATTGATTTGAAAGACTGATTTGATGGATTGATTTGAAAGACTGATTTGATGGATTGATTTGAAAGACTGATTTGATGGATTGATTTGAAAGACTGATTTGATGGATTGATTTGAAAGACTGATTTGATAGATTGATTTGAAAGACTGATTTGATGGATTGATTTGAAAGACTGATTTGATGGATTGATTTAAAAGACTGATTTGATGGATTGATTTGAAAGACTGATTTGATGGATTGATTTGAAAGACTGATTTGATGGATTGATTTGAAAGACTGATTTGATGGATTGATTTGAAAGACTGATTTGATGGATTGATTTGAAAGACTGATTTGATGGATTGATTTGAAAGACTGATTTGATGGATTGATTTGAAAGACTGATTTGATAGATTGATTTGAAAAATTGATTTGATGGATTGATTTGAAAGACTGATTTGATGGATTGTTTGAAAGACTGATTTGATGGATTGTTTGAAAGACTGATTTGATGGATTGATTTGAAAGACTGATTTGATGGATTGATTTGAAAGACTGATTTGATGGATTGATTTGAAAGACTGATTTGATGGATTGATTTGAAAGACTGATTTGATGGATTGATTTGAAAGACTGATTTGATAGATTGATTTGATCGATTGATTTGAAAGACTGATTTGAAAGACTGAATTGATAGATTGATTTGATGGACTGATTTAAAAGACTGATATGATAGATTGATTTGATAGATTGATTGTTTGCAGGTAGATTTACCAATGGGTACACGAATGGAAAGTTCTATGGACATATTTGTTGAATGGGCGGATTATCAAATGGAACGATGCGTATTTATGTAGGTACCAGCTACGATTTTTCCTAAAGTGTAACATTTATTTTAATGGATAGGGTCAGATATCGCAATAAGGCGAAATCAGAATCGAAAAAAACATTCTGACAAAAAAGGCCTTCATGAAGGACAACGAATGAAAAAAAAAAAAGAACTAGTGAATCTGTGGTAGAGCTAGGTTGTTTCCTGAGCTCTGTAAGGTGATATGTAGCAGAGCTCAGATTGTCGATATACCGTAGCAGACGGTGAAAGTGGTCTACACTAGATATACCCACACTTCACCCGACTCAAACAAACTAACTTCGACACTTATTGAAGGAAAACACAATACAATAAAACGTTATTTCTACTCTTTCACTCAAACAAAAATTTGACCCACTCTAAGTAATTATGAAACTAAACTATAGCTAAGCTAAAATAAAATAAACTTGATTAAACTACAACTTGATTAACGAAGCAGTTGTGGATTTCCACAGATAGCTGATTCGTATTGGTTCTTAAACCCAGGTGATCGTCCGTGGTCCTGTTATCTTCGTCGGCGGTGGCTCGATGTGATCGTTGAAGAACGGGATCGTGGTGATAGTCAAAGAACTAGATTGATGCGATCATATGAGGGCTGGTTTAGTGTGATCACAAACTAACTGCGGCGATGTCAAAGAACTGTTGTCATTCTTGTTGCTGGAGTCTAGCGCTGGCCAACGATAGTGAATTGACTCTGATTATCTCTCCCTTCTGTCCATGTCTGTTCTTCCGTCCGTCCTTAGTCCTGGAGATCTCCTACTTTAACTCTCCTCTCCTCTCAACTTCCGTCCATTCGTCGTCCTGTAGATCTCCCACTACTTCGCCTTCTCTCCTAAAACGCTCAACTGCTATCTCAAAAATGACCGTTTCAGGATCTCCTATGTCCATATATTTAGGGCTTGTCCCAGTTCAAATGGTCCGCTAACGATGCGGGTATTCTTATCTCGTTCCACTGATTATTCTTCCGCGAGATTTCAGAAAAATAGTCTGTTAAAGGGATGTCCGGGGTTCAATTGTATTACTGATCATGCGAAAACCGGCGTCTAGGGCGTTACGAAAAACGCGTCATGCTACGTAGGTCAACACCTGCGTAGCTTTGAAAACGACGCCACACATTCCAGACATACCTATTGCGGGCATTGAGTACATCAGCGTTGGCTCAGTTTATTAGTTCAATACGATAAGAAAATGAAAGGCTACTGACTATCAATACTCTACTCCCAACCCTTATAACTTTATTAAAACGTGTCTAAAATCCTATCCCTAATAAATCTACACAGCTAAGATATGGTACAAATCATTGAGAAGGGATGAATAGTTACAGTAAAGATATGAACAAAAGGATACGAGAAAAAAAGGTATTTAGCTGGAAAGAGCATAAATCACGATGGTGGGGGGTGCCGGGGAATGGGTGGGGGAGGGGGGGGGAACTAAATGGACAACAGATGCAAGACATAGGCTTGAAACAAGCGAGCGGAAGTGACATGACCAGGAAGGCATAAGAAGTGGGGAATTGCCGGATAAGCCAATATCAATCAAACAGGAAATTCCCGAATGATGATATGAGGACAAAATGGCGCCGAACTAAATAAAATAGAGGAGGATGGGCAGATGGAATCAGGGTGGATGAAATAAGGACTAGCTACCCTAATTACTACACCACCCTATTCTAATTCATCACCCCACTATCCCAATTCATACACTACACTATTTTAACTCATCATCCCCTACCCTAACTCCTACACCCCCCTACCCCAACTCCTACACCCTCCTACCCAAACTTCCACTCCACTCTACCACAACTCCTACCCCCCCCCCCCCTACCCCAACTCCTACACCACCCCCTACCCTAACTCCTACACCCCCCCTACCCCAACTCCTACACCCCCCCCCTAACCCCAACTCCTACACCCCCCCCCCCCTACCCCAACTCCTACACCACCCCCTACCCCCACTCCTATACCCCCCCTACCCTAACTCCTACACCCCCCACTACCCCTACACCCCCCCTACCGTAACTCCTACACCCCCCCCCTACCCTAACTCCTACACCCCCCTCTACCCTAAATCCTACACCCCCTACCCTAACTCCTACACCCCCCCCTACCCCAACTCCTACCCCCCCTACCCCAACTCCTACACCCCTCCCCCTACCCCAACTCCTACACCCCCCCTACCCCAACTCCTACACTCCCCCCCCTACCCTAACTCCTACACCCCCCCTACCCCAACTCCTACACCCCCCCCTACCCCAACTCCTACACACCCCCCCTACCCCAACTCCTACACCCCCCCCCCCCTACCCCATCTCCTACACCCCCCTCCCCCTACCCCAACTCCTACACCCCCCTACCCCAACTCCTACACACCCCCCCTACCCCAACTCCTACACCCCCCCCCCCTACCCCATCTCCTACACCCCCCTCCCCCTACCCCAACTCCTACACCCCCCTACCCCAACTCCTACACCCCCCCCCTAACCCCAACTCCTACACCCCCCCTACCCCAAATCCTAACCACCCCCCCTCTACCCCAACTTCTACTCACCCCTACCCTACAATAACTCCCACGCCACTCTACCCCCCCCCCCCCACCTCCTACCCCCCTACCCCAACTCCTACCCCCCGTACCCCAACTCCTACCCCCCTACCCCAACTCCTACCCCCCCCCCCCCCTTACCCCAACTCCTACACCCCCACCCCCCTACCCGAACTCCTACACCCCCCCTACCCCAAATCCTAACCACCCCCCCCCTCTAGCCCAACTCCTACTCACCCCTACCCTACAATAACTCCCACACCACTCGACCCCAACTCCTACCCCCCCCCCCCCTACCCCAACTCCTACTCACCCCTACCCTACCCTAACTCCCACGCCACTCTACCCTATCTCCTACACTACTTCAACCAAACCTCAACACCACATTGTCATCATTAACAAAATGGCAGCACTCCTGCTCTTAGACTGACACCTGTTCGTGTCTGTCACACGAGAACAGACCAGGATCAATAACTCTCTCTAGACATCTTTAAGCCCTCATAGCGCAATCTACCTCTAACACCCGTCCAGTTCGTATTCTAGAAGTCTCCATCAGCCAAATAGCTTATTCCGTGTATCCGCGTACACAGCTCTTGTCTGTCATTATCGTACATTTTATTGTAAAGATCTTCTTACTTCTTACAATGACACGGACTGATCAAAGATGGGGGCGCACAGGTGCAATCAAACGGACTGATCAAAGATGGGGGCGCACAGGTGCAATGAAACGGACTGATTAAAGATGGGGGCGCACAGGTGCAATGAAACGGACTGATTAAAGATGGGGGCGCACAGGTGCAATGAAACGGACTGATCAAAGATGGGGGCGCCCATGTGCAATAAACGGACTGATCAAAGATGGGGGCGCCCATGTGCAACGTAAAGAACTGAGCAAATATGAGAGTGAAAGGATGAGTGATGTCGATTCTCTGAACCATTTTTCTCTTTATTTCTACTGTCGTGCCCATTCCATCCCCCCCCCCCCCCCCGATATTTTCCAACTTTAGGAAAGAACTACTTCAGATCTCTCTCTATACTTCTCTACTTGACTCGGACTGCAGTTATTTGCAGGTTCAAGTGTTATTGTTAAACGCTGAACAACAGTTTATGCGACATGCCATGCTAATTACGATTGTGCAATGACTGAGACAGACACTTTGGTATAAACGCAATACCTGTCTGTGGTTGAAAGCTGTATACTTCCATCAAAAGTAGGTATGCCCATAACGAACAAGAATAAACTAGTTGTATGGACTCTGTTGAGCCTTCTAATCCAGTATAATGAAGTTCAGTTAAAGTTAATAATCGTCTTTTGCTCTTTCGAATTTTATCTACGTCTCTCTCTCTCTCTCTCTCTCTCTTCTCTCTCTCTCTCTCTCTGTCCATCTCTCGCTCACTCATTCCAATTCTGCCTCCCCAATCCCTTTAATTTTAATATTTATGTATTAATGTGTTTATAAACTGTATATGCAGAGGTTGAATAATCGAGACACTTATCGCAGAACTCTAATAAAAGGCAGACCACGAAAAAGGTGGCTTACGAAAATAGCTAAGGTCGTAAATGTGGATGAGGCACACGGTAGGGCTCGTTCTAGAGACCTTTTCATAACCTGGCGCTGAAATGCATTTCAGGATCAACAAAACGAAGAATAAATCATACGACGAAGTACTCCTCACTTTATAACTATACCTGTAGTTGATCAACAAAACGAAGAATAAATCATACGACGAAGTACTCCTCACTTTATAACCATACCTGTAGTTCCTCGTGCCAGTGTCACATTGCAAGATTACATGTGTTCAGATGTCACGGAATTCCTTAGTGACATTGCTCTTCAAGAGGCCCAGATGTTCTAGTATTTGGGCAGTATTTTTGGCATACGGGAGAATCGACAAGGAAATTGAGGCTAGGTGTCAGAAAGCATCTACTATGACTTATCAGCTGTCACCACTGCTTAGACACCCGAGCAGTAGTTTGGCAACAAAGCAATAGCTGATAAACAGTTTATTTTTGCCGACTCTTCTATTACCAGTGCCAAAAATGGCCTATGTCCACGGCGCGTGAGAGCAAAATTTCGACTTGCGAAATGAAGTATTAGAGGAAGGTCATCGGTGTTACCAGGAGAGACAGAATGAGGAACGACGACATTCGAAGTATGGTCGGCACTACGTCTTGTGTCGAATACATTTCCAGGCAGAAAATCCGTTGGTTTGGTCATCTCATGAGAATCCACCCTCATCAACTTCCACTGATGGTTTACAACGCTGGTAGATCTGGCTACAGGGCAAGGGGGCGACACGAGTTAGGTGAATAGATGAGATTAGAGTGATTGTGCAGCGATACTGGCTCACATTGACCGACGCAACGCACTTGGCGCAGTATAGCCGATTTACGCTCCATACGGAGCTCAACGGCACAAGTGGAAAGAAAGCTAACTCAGCAGTGAGTAAGAGTGTTGTCATACCTGATAGTAGTGATGTCGGGACACGCCCAAAGCAAGAATTCACAAATGGACGTGAAACTAAACGATTACTAGGAGAGCCAAATGCACGGTACAGATCCCGCACTGCCGGGTAGACTAAATGGAAAAGTCTGGAAGCTAAATACTCCGGATCTGCATCTTCCACAGGCCTTGTAAACTGCATGAAGGAAACAACCCACATAATTATTGTTAATAGTCAAGTGCGAGTTCGAAAGGCAAACCAGGAAAGATGCGGGTTGACACCTTATAAGAGCAAACCAGATGGATTTACGGGATAAAAAAATACCCCCTTTTTTTCTACCTGGCATCAGACAATGAATTCCTTAATTGAATTCTAGTATTGCGGTTGTTCAGTATGTTTGCATAGTTCTCCTTTTGCTTGCTCCTATTTTGTGTCTTTGTTAAGTTATTTTAATTACGTTCTTTCTTTTGTCTGCTTAATCCAATACAGTTTGTTTGTCTGCTTAATCCAATACAGTTTTTTGTGTATGTTTGCACTGTGGGTAATTTGTTAGTCCAAATTCCACCTTATGGACAGGCAGGGGAAGAGAATAGAACTATTGCTCCTTGCTATACATATATGATGCAACTACGTAGTGTTGTGGATGTTACTGGCAACAAGTTCATGTACAATGGAATAAACCCCTCCGAGTGTGGTAACATATTTTGATATAGGATTCGTGCAAGCAGGCAAGATACATCTGTCTTGATTGATTGATTGATTGATATACTATATTATATTTCTGAACATTTTTCTAATAACAAAACAATTGTCTAACTGAAGATTGATATTGATTTCACGTCTATTCAGTTAACTGTACAATCCAGAACATGATAAAACACTTTTAAAAGACACACAAATTGTCTAGAGAACTGAATAAATGTGACGGAAACATGAAAAGCATATGTATGCCTCAAGATGAACTGATACTGTTGTCGGCAAGTTTGCGTTAAGAGCATTCGTTATCTGCAATTCCCAACCCACACTCGTTTCTCACGAAGGAATCCATGTAGTTAAGTTTGAAATCTCTGAAATCCTAAGTCTTGTTCTTCAGCAACAAATTCTTCACGAACAAAATAGTGCTCTTTTCTTGTAAGGTTAATAACTTGTCTATCTAACAGCCAAATTCTAGAAAATGTGTGCCTTTGATAATTTGACGTAAATACTTTTTGTCGTCTTGTTTGTCTTTCTAAATGCATGATTAACGTCAGTAGTTTTGTGAGAATTGGGGGTGGGGGAATCTATGGTTTCGCTCCTTCTAACCACATTCCTGTTGAGTGAAAAACGAGAGCGGGAGTGAGGAGTGGAGAGACTTGAAAACTACACAAATTTTTTTTGGCTTATTCTAGCTCTCTGGAAAAAAAAAATAATTGCTGAGAAATAAATAAATGTGCATATCATGAGAATATTATAAAACAAAAATAAAACTAACACAAATAAAGGTGTATTTTATGAGAATATAAGAACAAAAACAAAAACAAAATTAAATAAAAGTGTATTTTATGAGAATATAATAAAATTAAAATGAAACTGAAATAAATAAAAGTGTATTTAATGACAATATAATAAAACAAAAACAAAACTTAAATGAACTTTCCGAAACAAATTATAGTTGTTGAATGGAGAGAATTCAGTTCAGTTCAATTCATTTCAGTTCATCCCGTAACCCATCAGGTCGTTGGGGCACACATGAAGACACTCCCAAAATCCCACGCCATCCCTCTCAGTCTGTCGCCGCCTGACCACTCAGTGATGTTGTCCACCCATCTCTTCACTGGACGTCCTCGCCCTCTCTGTACCGATACGGAACCAAAGAGTATCGAGTCGGTAATTCCGTTGGACCTCGCGACGTGCCCGCACCATTCCATCTTTCGTCTTTTGATAGCTGTGAACAGATCTTCAAAAGGACCAATAGCGTCTTCAACTCTCTGGCGTATTTCTACGTTCGTGACACGATCTTTATATGTAACAAAAAAAAAAAAAGGAGAAAATAAAACAGTTCAATTTACAAAACAAAATCGTTTGTACAAACACTGAACAGTTTTGTTAAATAATGTACTTCCACTTAGAAATAATTTAACAAGCTCTCCCGTTTTACAATTACCTATTTGGTTGTTGTTGTTGAATGCTCATCATGAGTAGGATTACTCTTTATGTGCCCGGGTTGTTGTAGCTTTCCTCCCATCCTCAGCGTGCTGATAAAGGGGGTTATGTGTGCTAAGCTTGGCTTCATCTGCGTGTCGCTCATTACTTCGGGGATCACGTCGATCATCCACCCCGTTCGCTAGGCTGCCGTGAAAACAACCCGTTTCCAAGGGGGAGTCTTGGCCAGTAGGCTTTACTTGACCCTGACCCCCCTATAATTCCACTTTATGAACCTCCTCCCTATAATTCTACATTGTGGACCTCACGCCTAAAATTCCACATTGTGGACCTCACCCCTACAATTCCACATTGTGGACCTCACCCCTACAATTCCACATTGTGGACCTCACCCCTACAATTCCACATTGTGGACCTCACTCCTATAATTCCACTTTATGTACCTCACCCCTATAATTTCTTCTTGTGGACCTCATCCCTATAATTCCCCCTTGTGGACCTTACCCCTACAATTCCACCTTTGGGACCTCACCCTTGTAATTCTACTGTGTGGACCTCACCCCTATAATTCTACCTTGTGGACCTCACCCTTATAATTCCACATTGTGGACCTCACCTATTGTAACACACATCGTGAAATGTTTTTCTTAAAATTAAAAAAGTTTCAATACATAAAAGAAAGACAAGCCAACTAGATCTTGAGGATTTCATCAGTTAACAGCCTTTGTCTAGTTTGAAGCCTAGTTGTTCACCAAATACTCGCCAAGTCCTTCTGTTTTGAGCCATCTGTTACCTTTTATTCCCAAGGCTTACATGTTTCATATATTATTATCTAGATTTCGCCTCACCATCTGTACCACCGATATCTGGCTGGTTCAATTCAACAGTTCTATATTATTGATCTTATCAAACAATTTCAATTCTTATATTCAATTCAATAACTCATTTATAAAAGTCAGTACATTTTTGACTGTCGAAGGAAGGTGTGCATACTTGGAATACCGGTGCGAGAATGCACCTCTGGATTTGTCACCCTGTCTCTTCAAGAGACGCCAAGGATGGATCTCAGGCACTGTATGTGAACGTTTTTGTTGCTTTGCTGTTTGGCAAAGGTTGTCCCCGTTTTGCTACCATACTGAAGACACAGGTATCGCAGACCATGACCTTGGTTGTTGCTGTAAGTTTAGGGTTTTCCCACATACGTGTTGTGAGAGGAGAAATTATGGCAGCAGCTCTGACAATGCGAATGCCTAATTCGGGGTCTAAGAAGAGCCTATTATTGATGAAGGGTCCCCGGTAAGTGAATCGGTCCATAGTTGGTAGTTGTCATACTGATGATTCAGGTGGCATCTTCGTCTTGTTCCAGCACATTTGTTTTATTCAGGCTTATTGTGAGGCAAAATCTTTGCATGTCTGGGAGAAGAGATCTGTCAAACTATGGAACTCTTGCTGACTCTCAGTGACGCATCGTTAACATCATATAACAGGTCCCTGACAGTAACTTCCCTACGATGCCTACAAGGGCTTGGTCATGTTCATCGCATGAATAACGGCCGCATCCATAAAGATGTTCTCCATGGGCAGCTGGCGTGTGGTAAATGTTCAGTTCAGTTCAGTTCAGTTCAGTTCATCCCGTAACCCATCAGGTCGTTGGGGCACACTTGAAGACACTCCCAAAATCCCATGCCCTTTTTCTCTGTCTGTCGCCGCCTGTTATATCTCACCGGGACAAAGGCCTGACCACTCAGCGATGTTATCCACCCATCTCTTCTACGCCCTCTCTTTCCCGGTACGGACCCAAAGAGTATCGAGTTGGTAATTCCGTTGGACCTCGCGACGTGCCCGTACCAGGCCATCTTTCGTCTTTTGATTGTTGTGAACAGATCTTCAAAAGGGCGAATAGCGTTTTCAACTCTCTGTCGTATTTCTACATCACGTACAAAGATCGAGTTAGAAATGAGGAAATATGAGATAGAATTACAACAGCAATATGGCTTTTTGAAGACCTCTTGGCAACTGTCAAAAGAAGAAAACTCGCTTGGTACGGTCACATATCGAGATCAAATGGTCTTGCAAATACAATCCTCCACGGAAAGGTGCAAGGCAGACGACGAAGAAGCCGTCCCAAAAAGAGATGGGAGGACAACATAAAAGAATGGACCAGTCTCCGACCAGAAGAGTCACAGGCAGCGGAGTCTGACAGAGAAGGGTGGCGTGGCGTTATGAGGATGTCTGCATGTGTGCCACAACCACCTCACTGGTTACGGGATGACCTGACCTGATTTGACACGATCTTTTTATTTAACATGTAACAATGGCAAATGTACGGCACTGGATATTGATCTGACATCTTGGGAAGACATAGCTGCAGACCCATCCAAATGGAGATGTAACCTGAAGAGCCACATCAGGCTGGGCGAAAATAACTTGTGCAAAACAGGGAAGCGAAAAGCCAACGCCAAAAGGAAAAGTAAAACCAAAAACTCAGTAGAGAGTTACTACTGCAAGGTCGCATCAACCTATAGTCAGACAAGGCTGGCAATAGGCTATTTACTTGCAGTTGTTATTGTTCAGTTGTTATTGTTAATATTGCGGTATTTTGTCCCATATATCACAGCTATGCAATATGGTGGAATTTTTGCTGGGAGGTTGTCAAGACCTAAATTCTTTTAAATCTCGAAACTTTCAGATCGCAACGGAAACTTTTTGCCCCACGCTTCTCGCGTTTTGTATTTTTGGTGTTGCATACTAATACCTTGTCTATACAGCTACTAATAACAATAAATGAATCCACATCTTGTGCGATTGTTATCCAACTCAAACTAATTGTCAGTCTCATTATGTTCCAATAATGTTTATTATTTTCTCTGTTATTCCCAGGCCCAATTTCCATTGTACATGCATTTCTAGTGTACTTATTTTATTTTGCATCTGGCTAAGGTTATGGAAAAGACAAGTGAAGTTAGGTAAAAATGTAACTAAACATCCACCCAAAAGAGTCTAGTAACTAAACATAGATCCCGAGAGTCTAGGAAATAAACATGGATGCCAAGAGACTAGTAACTAAATATGACCTCAAGAGTTTTGCAACTGGACATGGACCTCAAAGAGTTTTGCAACTAAACATCGACCCAAAAGAGTTTATATATAAATATGGAACCCATGAGTTTAGTAACTAAACTTGGACCCCAATAGTCTGGTAACTAATTTTGAACCCTTTTAGCCTGGTAACTAAATACGGACCTCAAAAGTCAAGTATCTAAATTTGGACCCCAATAGTCTGGTAACTAATTGGGAACCCTTTTAGCCTGCCAACTAAATACGAAGCCCAAAAGTAAAGTAAATAAATATAGACCCTAAGAGTTTAATCAAACAAGGAACCAATTAGTTAAAGTGAGCTAAATTCAGGATTAATTTTTTTTCGTTTCTAACATATTTTATAAATTAAAGAAACGATAATATATTTCTAGATGACCTGTGCAGAACATCTGCCCGTTAAAACTGACATCATTCATGCCACATTTATGGTTGCCTCGACTTTGGGTGTTTAGGTCTGCCCCTCCTTCTCTTGTCCTGACGGTTCCAGAGCACAGACTGCTTTGTAATGGTTTCAGTGGGTTTCTATAATGTTGTCCTTGTTACCGCCAATGTCTTATTTTCACGTCTAGTCCCACTGGCATTTGCCCTGTTCTTTCCCACAGTTTTATATTAGTGACTTTATCATTCTATTTTATTCCCTCAATTTTGTGCAATCGTCCATTGATGAACGCCTGCATATTTTTGTTTGAACTTTTCTTTGTCATCTGCGTCACAGAGCCATACGATAGTTGACATAGTTTATTTGAAGATCTGTATTTTTGTGGTAGATTTCTTTCTTTCGATTTCTAGAAATTTACATAACGCAATAACAACTTATGTGTCTTTTATAGTATTCTTAATTTGAAACCCGAGTCCCTCGGAACTTGTCTATATTGCTACCAAGATATATGAATGAATCTACCTCTAGCAGTATCGTGTCCCCCCAAAAATTCTCACTGTCATTTGGTGCTTTTATTCACAAATACTAAATCTGTTCTTTGTGAACACTCGACTTAATTTGAGGAACCATTCAGCAAGCAGATTTATTTTATTTTGTATTTGGTTGTGGTTATGAGAAAGAAGAGCAAATTCATCAGCCACGCCTAGATCATAATTTGTTCGTAAGCAAAAGCCATGTTCTCATAATCCAGTCAACAGCTAGTGGAAAGAGGAATGGCGATAAGAGGTGGGTCTGTCTCACCTCAGTTCTTATCTCAAAGGTCTCCGAACGGTCTTCACCTTGTAGAACTCTACAGTTAATTGTGTTTGGGAACATTATGAGCTCTCAATAATGCCCGAGCAATTTCCAAAGTGATTCCCTGTTTTATTGTTGATTTTCAGTCTTCTCCCTTGAATTTTGCGTTTCAGTATTTTGAATTGTAGACCTTCATTGTCATGTTTCATATTCTCATGTCGCAATATGTGGCCCTAGAAACATAACTGTTTGAAATAGTTTAAATAACAACTTAATGTTTAATTATGATGATAGACAATCTCACACACAATAAGTGATAATTCATGATCAACAAAGTTATCTGGCAATGCCATTACTCTCTGCTGATATCTTTATCTATGTGTGTGTTCGGTGTGTGTGTTCGGTGTGTGTGTTCGGTGTGTGTGTTCGGTGTGTGTGTTCGGTGTGTGTGTTCGGTGTGTGTGTTCGGTGTGTGTGTGTGCGGTGTGTGTGTGTTCGGTGTGTGTGTTCGGTGTGTGTGTTCGGTGTGTGTGTTCGGTGTGTGTGTTCGGTGAATGTGTGTGCGGTGTGTGTGTAGTGATTGTGTGTGTGGTGTATGTGTTCGTTGAATGTATTTGGTGTGTGTGTGGTGAATGTGTGGTTGGGAGTGTGTGTGTGTGTTGGTGTGTGTGTGGGTGTGTGTGTGGGTGTGTGTATGGGTGTGTGTGCGTGTGTGTACATACATATCCTTTACTTATTTAATTCAAAAATGCCAGACAATGACACACACAATAAAAGATAATTCATCATATCCGTAAGGAGACTGGTATTGACGTTGTTAGGTCATGTCACGCCAATGTCCTCGCCAGACCTATTTAGCTCAGTTTACAATACGCTTCACTGCGTCGTTAATCCTGAAAAATAGCTTTTGTAAGTAATTATGTTCCCTTTATGGTGGCTTGATCATCTGCAAATTTGATGGTACATAACATATTCTTCCTCCATTGATCTTATTAGTCGTAACAAAAATGTGCCATTTTCTGGTAGCTTCTAAGTTCTTACATCATGATCCAAGAATAAGGATTACATAGGTCTTGTCATATTAACATTGCACTCTGTTTGATGTGTTTTTTTATTGGGTTTACGCCTGGTATAGAGAATTATTGAACAGAGCAAAGGCACTAAACTAAAGCCAGTAAAGGTCTACAGTTTCTTAGTTCGGCAAGACGCCATACATTGTGATAATTTTCAGTGGTTACAATCGATGTTAGCGTGCACTGTTAGACTTATCAAATTTTTTTTGCGCATTTAACAGTATCCTTATTTGTTGTTAGTATTATAAAGATAACTGGGGATGCATAATCTGTATGTTACATTCTTAAATCACTTATCTAGATTTAATTTTAATCGAACGGTTAACTTACGTCTGCTATTGAGAGAACAGGAAATGTGGCCAGATTTTCTTGATTGTTAAACCAAACTAAACGCCTGAATATTGTTAATCGCCTATACACATTTGATTCTTTGCGCAATCTATTTTATTTTTTTACGGTTGTATTATAATTGCAATTACTTTATTTTATAAAAATGTAATTCGCACGGCCATCATCGTTTAACAGTTCTTCTACTTCTTTTTCGAACGTTCTCAGAGGTCGACTTGAATTGATTAAAGAAGGCAGCGGTCATTCTTAGGCTATCGAAACTGCAATAGATTTCCTCTAGTGTTGACGCTGACATGACCACATATGCTTTCTCTGATCTTCGTATGTCGGGCACTTTTGCAGCAGATGTTTTCCCAGTACCACAGATGCATTCGTCAGCAGCACCTATCTTCAATTTATTAAATAGAGGGTACAGATTCTAGTGTGACCTGCGAAGAGTCCAACAGGTTTATTAGGGCCAGATACATGGCCCAATGGGAAACAGAACATACTGGCTACACAAAAAATGATGCCTATTACCAGCTGAACAGAAGAGAGCAGGTAGTGGTCTTCAGACTCCACACTGGCCACAACAGACTGAGGTACCACCTATTCAATAAACTGAAGATAGGTGGCACTGACGAATGCACTTGTGGTACAAGGAAAATGACCGCTGAACATCTGCTGCAAAATTGCCCGACATACGAGGACCAGAGAAAGCACATGTGGCCATCACCATTGGCAACACTTGACAAGCTCTATGGCAGTGTCGACAGCCTCAGGATGACAGCTGCTTTCTTCGAACAAATACAAGTTGACGTCTGACAGCGTACGAAGAAGAAGAAGAAGAATAGATGGTACCTCAGTCGGTTGTGACATGAGTGGATTTTGAAGACCACCACATGCTCTCTTCTTCTTTCTTCTTTTCGTTTGTGTCCTGCTTCTGCCTTTCTGCGTCAGGTTATGAAGAGGTTTCTTGACCGGGCCGTAGCATGTGCTTCGTACACGGGAAGCTTTACTGCTTCTGTTATTTCTGCTATCCATCGATTGCGTGGTCGGCCTTTGGCTTTGTATCCATTGTATCTGTATGACCTTGCTTTCTGAGGGATACTATCTGGTGTTTGTCGTGTCACGTGGCCGAACCATTTGGTTTGCTGTTTCTTCATGAAGTCTAGCACTGGTATTGTACCTACTTGTTTCCAATATCTTAGTGTCTGCTTCTATCCATTATTGTTAATCCAATTATTCTACGAGGACATTTAATATTATGTCTTTCATCTGTGCTTGTCAAAGTTCAATTTTGGCACTATTAGTACAATTTGGGTAGAAATATCGTGTTGTAGTGTTCTGTTTGTATCCATTGTAACGTGTTTACATTTTAATATCGGGGATATTTGCCCAATGCTTGAACTTGCTTTTTTATTTCTGTGTTGGATTTAAGTGACTCCTTTGCCATGCACTGATATTATGTTTCCCAAATATGTGACATTTTTCGCTAGTTTTTACTTGTTGCTTTTGTATAAATATATTTGTTGTTGTCTCTTTTCTAGCAATCGTCATCTTCGGTTTTCTCTATGTTGATTTTCATACCGTAATCCGCACAGACCTCATTGAGATTGTTGATAAGTTCCTGCTGTTTTTCTGAGGTTTCTATTATTGTTTGGTCATCAGTAAAGATGGCTTTATTTAAGTGATCACATAGGTTGGTTCCCTATCAACTATTATTGACTTTCTTAGATATTTCGTCTATATATCTGATAAACAGTAAAGGGAATATTACACAACCTTGCCGTACAACGGTCCTTTTATGACCTTTTTTCGGATTATCTTGCGTTTGTTTTGACTGTATATGTACATTGGCAATTCCCATAAAGACTTTTACATAGATTGTGGTCAAATGTATTTTTCTCCATAATGTGCTTGAGCGTAGTCTTTCCCCCCAGTATTTTACATAATATCGTTCCAGTGTGGCCAAAGCAATGATATTACTCTATTCGTGTACTAAGCTTGGAATTAATTTAAAAAAAAATTAGCAAAACATGTCAAAACGGCAACATTTTACAATTTAAATATTGCGTAATATCCTCCAATGACCAACATGCATCAAGAAGAGGTTCACCCTGAGGGCAACTCTTTCCCTTCTCTCCCCTCTTACCTCACTCTGTTTCATTTGACTCTATCCTACAGTTACACTCTTGCACAACTTTCACACGCGCCCTCAGGGTGAGGCCCTTCCATTGCACTTTGGTTGGGCTAGCTTCTGAGGGCGCACAAACCTAGCATAGGTACATACAGACGCACACCTGCATCCAAGCACTGGTTTATGCGTCCTGATATCGCCCAATGGACTACGGTCTGGGGTGGAAAATGGCGCGCCTCCGCCAGTAGAAACTAGTGAGGCAAACATCTAAGCAACAACATGACCAACATGCTACGCTCCATGGCTACATGCATTACTATGCCGGAAAATGCATGTGCTGAATTATGACTGCAAATGTGGCAAAGGAAATAAAAAAGTAGAGGCTCTCCTCGTTATCTCTCACAATGATAGAAATGACATATATGTCGAATATAAAAATGATCAAATCTGCTACGTAATATCAGTTCGTACGGATATTAAAAGAGATTTCTAGATTCTCTGCACACACATTAAGTTCCGATAAGCGCAATGGTGGAGGTCTCGTATTTCACGACAAACGTACAATGTTGACCTCTCCTTACCGATACACCCTTGTTAACCCAGCTGCAGATGGGTTATCTGGCTGTCTCTGTCTTATTCCATCTTATTCAATCTTTTCCCATCTTTTTTCTATCTTTTTCCATCTTTTTCTATTTTTTTCCATCTTTTTCTATCTTTTTCCACCAATCTTATTCTATCTGTCTATCTTATTCTATCTATTTATCTTATTCTATCCATATATCGTATTATTTCTATATATCTTATTTCGTCCGTCCGTCCGTCTGTCTGTCTATCCGTCCGTCCGCAGGGCATAATATTAATACTCTTACCGAATAACACAAGATAAATTAGCACCGACCAGGGTTAACAACAAGCCGACTACCACACTAACAAATATTAACCGTACCTTGATTTAA
>JAVGWX010000023.1:32018612-32166112 GCA_036924085.1 Ariolimax columbianus
ATATGGATACATTATAAGAGAGAAGATATGGATACATTATAAGAGAGAAGATATGGATACATTATAAGAGAGAAGATATGGATAACATTATAAGAGAGAAGATATGGATATGGATAAGGTATGCGAAGAGAATAAGTTCACGAAACAACACACTGTGGATACCACAGGGTGAAAGGACAAAAGGTTAATCAAAAGCTACTTGGAGACAAAAGACGGAGGATAAGCTATGATGCTCATCTCTGACATGGGGCCCTGCATGCATGTTTGCCATGACAGAAAGGCATTCCACGTCTTTGTAGAAGCCTAATATGCCGCGGCTCATAGAAAGAAATGTAACGAGTAAATATTTACTACATTTAAACCTACATTTTTCGAGCTTTTGCCTCGGCTTAACTTCGTTTGTTCTCAATCTCCCGCTACTAAACTCTGACACGGGCTTATAGTAGCAGAATGTAGTCAAGAGAACTGAATGCGTTGTGTCGTAGTTTACAGCTTGACTGCGATATTTGCACCTTTCGGTCCAACACATCCGACTTCAGCAAGCATTTTTTAAGTACCTGGTTAGAATTCCCTCTTCGATCCCTTCTCCTTAGCCAGTCTGCCCTGCTGCAGCCTGTTATCCAGGATCACCGCGTGGAGGTGTAGAAGGGTCTTGGCAACTATGGTTCGCTGGCCCTGACGCTAGCAGTCAGCCGTGGGTCGCCGACCGCTGCAGCTCATCCGCTGCTCAGCATCTTCATCCGGTTTGACCTGTCCAGAATCCGTCAACATGTGATTGATTGACAGATCGCACATGTAGAGGCTGTGTACACAGAGTCAGCTGTCCAGGTTAAGGTAAAGTATGCTAAAAGAACGGAAACAGAAATCCTCTCAACTGGACAACGTGAATGTCAAATTAGAAAACATTATTGTAACAAAAAGAAGTAAAAGAGATCTGTGACCTTGGAGATTCGTTTATCTTTTATGTGGAGATCGTTTACCTTCGATGGAGAGATATGCTTACATTCAATGGAGAGATACGCTTACCTTCGATGGAGAGATACGCTTACCTTCAATGGAGAGATATGCTTACCTTCGATGGAGAGATATGCTTACCTTCAATGGAGAGATATGCTTACATTCAATGGAGAGATATGCTTACATTCAATGGAGAGATACGCTTACCTTCGATGGAGAGATATGCTTACCTTCAATGGAGAGATATGCTTACCTTCGATGGAGAGATATGCTTACCTTCGATGGAGAGATACGCTTACCTTTTATGTGGAGATACTCTTACCTTCAAGGTGAGATAACAGTTGATACAGTCTGACCTGATCTGACTAATAAAATACTGTTTTTCAAAAAATCTATTATCAATAACAATTTTCCACTTTGCCACTAAAAAATATACTGTTATAATTTACATATCATATCTAAGGAGTCACAGAAATCCATAAATTACATCTGTTTAAATTTGTTATCAAAGCTCATTTGTCATTTCAGACACTAACACATACTATTTTTTTCTAAATCAATTATACCGTTTATCTGCAATCATTAGCATTAATCAGATCGATTGAACAAAATTCTTTCAAATATTCACTTTCCATATTCATTGAGCACATTTTTTTCCCTTTTGCTCAGACAAACTATAGTCACCAGTGTAAATGGTTTCCGTTCAGAAAGCATACATCAACACCCTTTTTGTCCTATTGTAAAGTAGATTTTACTGTAAGGCACTCTTTTGTAAATGTATTACCAATTTAAATTTTCCCGCCCAAATCTTTGGCACTGATAAAATATGTTTGCCCAATTTATTTGATATATTCACCGACTCTCCATTCCTCTGGCAATACTTTATGAATTCACTCCGAATAGCCTATATTAGGCTCCCAAAACCATACATTGGCGCAGAGCCAATATATTAGCGTCAACGAATGTCATACTTATAAATAGATGTATTTCTGTACCAAGTATTGTAAATATGCCTGTAGAGTAAAGTAACCCACAGCATTACTGCCGTAGGGGTGTGAGGTGTTCGTGATCTCACATTTCAAAGGCTCGGCTATTTGAAGGCGGTAGCCATTTCCTCTCCCTCGCCGCTTTTACTTCCCGGATTGAACAGGTACCTATTTAAGGCTAGGTCTACCCGTGAACCGTTGCGGTCTGAAAAAAACATTTACGTCTCAACAGGGGAATGAACCCAGGACCACTCAGATGCGAAACCAAAGCGCTAACAACTGCGCTACGCGGCTCCCTTATATAAATATGCCTGTACCTGCTCGTTGATTTGACATTGCAAGAATAAATGTGTTAAGAGGTTCTAAGTATCCGGAAGAAAATGTTATTGTTCTTCGTTGGTTCTTAATCTCCCGATACCATGTCTCGCAAGTAGCAGGGTGTGGTCTACAGAACATAATGCACGGTGTCGCAGTTTACAACTTGACTGCGATATTTGAACCTTTCAGTCTGACGCATCCGACTTCAGTAGACAATTTTTAATGGGTAAGACTTCCCCATTCGATCCCTTCTCCTTAGCTGGTCTGCTTTGTTGCAGTCTGTTATCCAGGATCACTGCATGGAGTTGTAGAAGGGTCTTGGCAGCTCTGGTTAGCTAGTCCTGACGCTAGCAGTCAGCTTTGGTTCGCTAACCGCTGCAGCTCATGCACTGCTCAGCTTCTTGATCCCCCGAGAGAATGAGTTAGTAATATCCCATAATTACTTCTAACAATTCATTTGCACTAGAATACAGTTCCAAATAATTTCAATATAGTCGCTCCTTTCTACCAACGAAAGTGATTTGGTCCATTTGCTTATACCTGCTTTCAATTGAGCGTACAAACATAGATCATTGATCTGTTATATCTTTGCATGGTGGAGGGGCTGCCTCGTATTAGATTTCGTGAATGCCGATATCGTGTCAGAATTTCTTTACCTTTACAGTGTTTACCCAGACAGCGGTTAACAGCCATCTAATTTCGATGTTAAACTGTTAACGGTTCTTTTATGCTAACAGCAGGGACACGGATCTCCCGTATTTATCGTTCATCTTCGTTAGGATTAGGCGTCGGATCTCACTTCTTTTGAAACTACTGGACGAATGAAACTAAAGTGATTCGAACAATCACAATTTCGTGCTTTCGTTCCCGTGAGACACGATCTTCTTACCAGGCGTTTATAATGACCCCCCCCCCCCCCCCTTCCATAATCAGTTTTCTCTTTTTGTTGTCGTGATCATGTATGAGATTATGAGAGTAATATTATCAAAATGCCAGCCGAGAAGCACAAACAAACAGCCAAACATCGCTACAAAACAGAACATTGACAAAGGTATAAATGGAAGCCGATGTATTTAGTTCAGTTCAAGTTCCATCTCGGGATCAAGATACTGAGCAGCGCATGAGCTGCAGGGGTCAGCGACCCATAGCTGACTGCTAGCGTCAGGGCCAGCGAACCAGAGCTGCCAAGCCCCTTCTACACCCCACGAGGTGATCCTGGATAACAGGCTGCAACAGGGCAGACTGGCTAAGCAGAAGGGATCGAAGAGGGAATGCTAACCCGGTACTCAAGAAATGCTTGCTGAAGTCGGATGTGTTGGATCGAAAGATGCAAATATCGCACTCAAGCTGTAAACTATGACACAACGCATTCCGTTCTCTTGACTACATCCTGCTACTTAAGCCCTTTCAGGGTTTGGTAGTGGGAGATTGAGAACAAACGAAGGCGAGCCAAGTTCCATCTCCACATCGAAGATCGGCTGCAATGAATCACCAGTGTATTTGCCGTAATTGTGCAATCTGACAGGTTTTTTTCCCAGTCCATCTCTTGATGTTATCCACCGACTTATAACGCTGCCTACCTCTTGGATGTCTTACACTCTACTCTCTATGATGGTCTTCAACAAGGAGGTATTTCTTGTTATATATGAATGCACGGGAACAAATAATAGTCATAGCCAGACCTGTCATGCATTTCGTAAAAGGCAACTAAGAAGGGTTTCATGGGAGTAAGCTGACAAAACGGTAAACTAAACTTATCTTGTGTCTCTCATTGTTGTTGTAATTTCTTAGATGTTTTTCAAGTGTGTTGTTCTCTGCTCTTGACAAAGCGCTTGTGGTAGAAACGTTGGTTTTGTTTTGTTTCTATTCCGCTGCAGAATCTGAGCCATAATCGTTGATATTATCAACTAAATAAAGGAACATGGCAGCGCAGATAAAGCTCAGACTGATGTCATAGAATTGAAGAATGTGTGTGTGTGTTTGTTACAGACAATTTAATGAATACATATATAACATGGCATTTGTGGTGAACAGAATACAGTGAATGTTCACGAAAAATAGAACAGTTATAGCAAAACGTTGTTATAATGTCGGAATGTATCTCTTCTTTCTTCAGAACACGTATCTCCAGTGGTTAGTATGAGATTATTGGTATCTCCAGTGGTTAGTATGAGATTATTGGTATCTCCAGTGGTTAGTATGAGATTATTGGTATCTCCAGTGGTTAGTATGAGATTATTGGTATCTACAGTGGTTAGTATGAGATTATTGGTATCTCTAGTGGTTAGTATGAGATTATTGGTATCTCTAGTGGTTAGTATGAGATTATTGGTATCTCCAGTGGTTAGTATGAGATTATTGGTATCTACAGTGGTTAGTATGAGATTATTGGTATCTACAGTGGTTAGTATGAGATTATTGGTATCTCTAGTGGTTAGTATGAGATTATTGGTATCTACAGTGGTTAGTATGAGATTATTGGTATCTACAGTGGTTAGTATGAGATTATTGGTATCTACAGTGGTTAGTATGAGATTATTGGTATCTACAGTGGTTAGTATGAGATTATTGGTATCTCTAGTGGTTAGTATGAGATTATTGGTATCTCCAGTGGTTAGTATGAGATTATTGGTATCTCCAGTGGTTAGTATGAGATTATTGGTATCTCCAGTGGTTAGTATGAGATTATTGGTATCTCCAGTGGTTAGTATGAGATTATTGGTATCTCCAGTGGTTAGTATGAGATTATTGGTATCTCCAGTGGTTAGTATGAGATTATTGGTATGTCCAGTGGTTAGTATGAGATTATTGGTATCTCCAGTGGTTAGTATGCGATTATTGGTATGTCCAGTGGTTAGTATGAGATTATTGGTATCTACAGTGGTTAGTATGATATTATTGATATGTCCAGTGGTTAGAATGAGATTATTGGTAACTACAGTGGTTAGTATGAGATTATTGATATTTCCAGTGGTTAGTATGAGATTATTGGTATCTACAGTGGTTAGTATGAGATTATTGATATGTCCAGTGGTTAGTATGAGATTATTGGTATCTCCAGTGGTTAGTATGAGATTATTGGTATGTCCAGTGGTTAGTATGAGATTATTGGTATCTCCAGTGGTTAGTATGAGGTTATTGGTATTTCTGGAATTCCGTGGCGAAATGGTTAAGCCGCCATGGTTAAGGCGGTGTGGGTTCGGCTCCGGACTCTCTCGTCTTTTTCACGGATGTTTGATGCGGAGTCCTCTGAATCTCGTAGTCGCCACCTAGTCGTCTTGTCCTTGACTTGCCTCTGAGGTCGGGCGGCTCGAGACGAGAGAGTGGTGATACAAAGTAGCGCAGTTAATCCTTACTAACAATAGCGCTAGCAAAATAAATTATGCCTTCATCGTCTATGATGGACGGCGGGTTTTGCCTTTGCTTTGCCTTGAGATGCAGATAGAAGTATAAACACGATGGTTATATTCAGTTTTACGAAGGGTTAGGGTTAGGTTTAGAATTATGGTTAGAGTCGATGTTATGATTAGGATTGGGTCTAGGGTTAAGGTTAGGGTAAGATAACATGGTTGTTATTACATCGTCTGACAGCATGGATAATGCCAGGCTGCTATAACAACTGGATGCTATTCTCCTTATTACTGACCAATGTTGACAGATTTCAGAGACTCGATGCTAAGACATCGGGAACAAGAGGTAGCAGAAATTCTCGAATATTCTCGCAGAATGTTTGACACCCCAACAGTTAAAAACTGGACTACTCTGTGACGTCACTACCTCAAATTTGGTGCTAAAAATAGATATTTCTTTTGTTTGGGGGAATTAAGTCAGAAAAAAGTACCAACTTTTGTCCCGAATTTCATATTCTCTGGTGGTCTGTTTATAATTCCGCACTTTTCCACGGTTCAACACATATTTGTTAGTCTCCTCGCCCATCTTTTTCCCTGTGGGTATTTCGAAACATACCACAATGTCACAATCGTTGTATGCATGAAATTGGGCGTGACATTAGACTAACTAGGTTAAACCTCGTATATCCCACAACAAAAAGATTGACATCCCAACAACTGTACGAGCTGTTGCGCTTCTGGCTAATAAAAACCAGGTTCTTTCCTGTTTGATCTTTACAAATCTCCGAGTCCTTTTGTTATCTGGTAATTGTGTTGTGCTTTGTTCACTACCAGCGTGTTGCCAGTAATAGCCCTAAGAACTTGTCTATTTCTCCTCTGATTGATGTTCCGCTTGATTAATGCAATCCATTTAATGCAGTCTCTTCTTCTTTCATCTTTCCATTCATTTTTCTCAGAGATTTCAATTGGGTTCTTATCATCCGTTGTGATTATCAGCTTTTCCCACTGATAATGCGATCGAGTATTAGTTTGGCAACATAGCAACAGCTAATAAACAGTATATTCATCCCGACTCTGTGCTACCAGCGCTAAACATAGTATCTGTCCAAGGCGCGAGAACTAAACTGATTTTTGTTTAGCTCAAAAACTATCTTTTTATCTTCCTGTCTTAAATATTGTCAGATGACTTTTCGAAGCGTGTGATATTTAGCCCATCGTGAGATAGATTGCTACGGTCAACTGCATTCGATTATTATAAATATATGAGGATGATCAGTTGTTGTTGAATGCCTATTTACCTTCTTTGACTTCTTTCCACACAATCTTGTTTCATTTGACTCTGTCCTACAGTCACACTCTTGTTTCATTTGACTCTGTCCTACAGTCACGCTCTTGTTTCATTTGACTCTGTCCTACAGTCGCACTCTTGCACAACTTTCACACGCGCCTTCAGGGCGAGGCCCTTCCAGTGCACTTTGGTTGGGCTGGCGTCTGAGAGCGCACAAACTTAGCATAGGTACATACAGACGGGCATATGTACCCAAGCACTGGTTTATGCGTCTTAATATCGCTCAATTGACTACGGTCTGGGGTGGAATAGGTGCGCGTCCGACAGTGGAAACTAGAGAGGCAAACAGGTAACATAAAAAAAATAAAAAAACGTTGTTGAATGCCCATAGTGGGATCAAGACGCTGAGTAGCGCATGAGCTGCAACAGCCAGCGACCCATAGCTGACTGCTAGCGTCAGGGCCAGCGAACCAGAGCTGACTGCTAGCGTCAGGGCCAGCGACCCATAGCTGACTGCTAGCGTCAGGGCCAGCGACCCATAGCTGACTGCTAGCGTCAGGGCCAGCGACCCATAGCTGACTGCTAGCGTCAGGGCCAGCGACCCATAGCTGACTGCTAGCGTCAGGGCCAGCGACCCATAGCTGACTGCTAGCGTCAGGGCCAGCGACCCATAGCTGACTGCTAGCGTCAGGGCCAGCGACCCATAGCTGACTGCTAGCGTCAGGGCCAGCGACGCATAGCTGACTGCTAGCGTCAGGGCCAGCGACCCATAGCTGACTGCTAGCGTCAGGGCCAGCGACCCAGAGCTGACTGCTAGCGTCAGGGCCAGCGACCCAGAGCTGACTGCTAGCGTCAGGGCCAGCGACCCAGAGCTGACTGCTAGCGTCAGGGCCAGCGACCCAGAGCTGACTGCTAGCGTCAGGGCCAGCGACCCAGAGCTGACTGCTAGCGTCAGGGCCAGCGACCCAGAGCTGACTGCTAGCGTCAGGGCCAGCGACCCAGAGCTGACTGCTAGCGTCAGGGCCAGCGACCCAGAGCTGACTGCTAGCGTCAGGGCCAGCGACCCAGAGCTGACTGCTAGCGTCAGGGCCAGCGACCCAGAGCTGACTGCTAGCGTCAGGGCCAGCGACCCATAGCTGACTGCTAGCGTCAGGGCCAGCGACCCATAGCTGACTGCTAGCGTCAGGGCCAGCGACCCATAGCTGACTGCTAGCGTCAGGGCCAGCGACCCATAGCTGACTGCTAGCGTCAGGGCCAGCGACCCATAGCTGACTGCTAGCGTCAGGGCCAGCGACCCATAGCTGACTGCTAGCGTCAGGGCCAGCGAACCAAAGTTTGGATCGAGATGCTGAGCAGCGCATGAGCTGCAACGGTCAGCGACCCATAGCTGACTGCTAGCGTCAGGGCCAGCGAACCAAAGTTTGGATCGAGATGCTGAGCAGCGCATGAGCTGCAACGGTCAGCGACCCATAGCTGACTGCTAGCGTCAGGGCCAGCGAACCAGAGCTTGGATCGAGATGCTGAGCAGCGCATGAGTTGCAACGGTCAGCGACCCATAGCTGACTGCTAGCGTCAGGGCCAGCGAACCAAAGTTTGGATCGAGATGCTGAGCAGCGCATGAGCTGCAACGGTCAGCGACCCATAGCTGACTGCTAGCGTCAGGGCCAGTGAACCTGAGCTTGGATCAAGATGCTGAGCAGCGCATGAGCTGCAACGGTCAGCGACCCATAGCTGACTGCTAGCGTCAGGGCCAGTGAACCTGAGCTTGGATCAAGATGCTGAGCAGCGCATGAGCTGCAACGGTCAGCGACCCATAGCTGACTGCTAGCGTCAGGGCCAGCGAACCAGAGCTTGGATCAAGATGCTGAGCAGCGCAGGAGCTGCAACGGTCAGCGACCCATAGCTGACTGCTAGCGTCAGGGCCAGCGAACCAGAGCTTGGATCAAGATGCTGAGCAGTGCAAGAGCTGCAACGGTCAGCGACTCATAGCTGACTGCTAGCGTCAGGGCCAGCGAACCAGAGCTTGGATCAAGATGCTGAGCAGCGCATGATCTGCAACGGTCAGCGACCCATAGCTGACTGCTAGCGTCAGGGCCAGTGAACCTGAGCTTGGATCAAGATGCTGAGCAGCGCATGAGCTGCAACGGTCAGCGACCCATAGCTGACTGCTAGCGTCAGGACCAGCGAACGAGAGCTGCAAAGACCCTTCTACACCCCTAAGTGGTGATCCTGGATAACAGGCTGCAACAGAGCAGACTGTCTAAGTAGAAGGGATCGAAATGGGAAGTACCCCAAAAAAGCCTGCTGAAATCAGATGTGTGGCACCAAAAGGTGCATATTTCACAGTCAATCTGTAAATCACTTTGTTGCTTAGATGTTTGCCTCAATAGTTTCTACTGGCGGAGGCGTACCTATTCCACCCCAGACCGTAGTCCATTTGGAGATACCAGGACGCATAAACCAGTGCTTTGATGCATGTGTGCGTCTGTATGTACCTATGCTAGGCTTGTGCGCCCTCAGAAGCTAGCCCAACCAAAGTGAACTGGAAGGGCCTCACCCTGAGGGCGCGTGTGAAAGTTGTGCAAGAGTATGACTGTAGGACTGAGTCAAATGAAACAGGGGGAGGTAAGAAGAGAGAGAGGAAGGGGGGAATCGCTGTAAATCACTACACAACGCATTCCGTTTTCCAGACTACATCCTGCTATATGCAAAACTCTTTTCAGAGATTTGCAGCGGGAGTTTGAAAACGACCAAAGAAGAATAAAAAAGATGAAGAAGGAGGAAGTTTATATTTCAACTGTTATGCTGTGTTATGGGCGGCATAACGTGTTATGTTTAGTTCTACCGTTTAATGGAAGTAGGATGTGGTCAGCAACACCATTTGTGCCAGAGAATGCGATAAATTGTTTCCCTTGATTCCAAAATCAGTTTTCACAAAAATTACAACGCAATTGACATTTTTTAAGATTCCCTGAACTAGTCCAAGTATTTCGCCTTCTTCTGGGCATGCTACCAAATGCTTCATGTTCTTTATTGTTCTACTAACATGGATTACTTGGAATCCTGGTATTCAAACATGCATGCTGTTAATATTCTAATCCTCGACACTAGAAAATCGTAGGAGTCCTACCAAAAAGTAGTACATCTCTTACATCTCTTCCTCGTCAACTATTGTAATGGGCATGTACATGTGTTACACGACTGTGTCTATAATTGTGATAGCCAATCGGACAATAATAATTCTGTGATTGTACCTCTTTACGTCTTTTAATGCCTGTGTGACGTGTTTCGCCATAAACGTCACACTTTCTTGTCCCTTGCGATTTCTGGAGTAAATAAGATGGCATTCATTGCTCCTGTTGTCTCCTTCAACCTATCAACTTATCTCAGGCAGTTTTGAGAATGTGTATATAGTTATTCATGTCTATCCTGATGCTCTCTAACTTTTCTAATTTCCTCATTGTCCTGAAATTCAACGCTGTAATGTTTAGACAAGAATTTCGATGAAGGAGTTCTCGTATTTTCTTATTACGGGCCAAATTTATATTACTGAAGCTTCTTTCCACAGTACGACTGCAGAACTGTGGTAAGTTGTAAAGTTGTTCTTGTGAAATTAAGCGTCTGGTTAGTGTAGTCGTAGAGTACTCGCTGTTCAAGGAAAAGGTACAGGGTTCAACTCCCACGATCGTCACGCGCCAGTTAACCCAGCTGCAAATGGGTACAGGATATACGACTATGAAAATAAAAGGCAGCGAGGACAGGAATTGTATATCCTACTGAATACAAGCTGCGGGTTAGTATACTGGCTGTAGTGTAACTACTATGAGACAAACTCTGACTTAATATACTGAAGTCTCTAACAACTTCATTCCCCGACTGTAGTGTAACTACTATGGGACACACCTTGACTTCAATTGCCAAAATATTGCCTTCAACATAAACATAAGGAACATATGATTGCACCAATTTCTGACTGCCATGACAAGTGAGTGGCCCTATCTACTGTGTCTCTGTACTGTGGTCTTCCGATCTGTGACTTCCGCCACACATATAAATAAAAAAAGCGCAGAAACTGCAAGCATTGATACGTCAGTGTTCATCGGCTAACGAAACTATCATGATAATTACATACATGCTCACATACATGCACACATACATGCATAGATGTATTTATATACACTCATGTATATATGCTATAAAGAAAAATCAAAGAAATAAGACACCAGGAATAGGCAGCATAACAACAAGATGGATCCATCTGTACGATTTATACGACTGAAAAATAACGGTTACTGTCCCTGTAAGTCACAGCGTAGTCTGCATCCTATGTTCTATTAAAACCCTATAGAACATTAGATAGGTCTCCCTACGCCAGTTTGCTAAGGCTATATACTATTACCTTTAACCCCTAATTTGAGAGGTTGCTTGGTGGAGTGGCTAGAACGGTTTCGCTAGCAGTCGTTTTACATAATGATGTTGTCGCCCCCGTGCACACTCTTCTTTAGTCGCCTTACATGATAGGCTTGGAAAGTGACAGTGACACTATTATTTGACTTTTATTCTGTGACAACACTTTGTTTCCTGTGTCATTTGTTATGAACAAAGAGAGTTGGTCCTGGTCATCCTACATTTCCAACCTGTTAGATGTCACACCCCTTCTGCCTTTGCCGGATACTTGTTTGCGGAAAAGGCTTCGGGAGTAAACACTGAGGAACAAATGTAGTTCAGGACAAGAGAGTGAGGTTGACAAATGGTGCAGTTTCTTCCTCACTTAAATCCAAATCACAGCGCGTCATCCATTTTAGCGGATAAGCAAAAGGAATAGACTGTCCCCGTGGCTGAACACACACACACACACACACAGAGGAGAGAGAGAGAGAGAGAGAGAAGAGAGAGAGAGAAGAGAGAGAGAGTGATCGAGAGAGTGGTTTTCATTACACGTGATGGGCGAAGATCATTATTTGCATCCCAAGCACCATTCGCATGACGCTACAGCCTACCCTCTAGTAAATGTGTACTTTTACTATGTACATCATTTTAGTAGTCTCTAACAATTCATTCAGGAAAGTAGAGTCTGCTATGAGATCACCTTTACGTTTACCTTTCTGGATTTCGAATCCGCATGCGCCTGACTAGGTGTCCAGTATCCAAATCACTCGACCACCTGCTTCTCTCCTCTTCTTGAAGCATGTCCCAAAAACGTAATCGAGAAATTGACATGTGCGTTGAAGAAACATGCCAATTTCTGATCTAAGAAACAATCTTAGTTTTTACATATGCATACCTGTCCCAAAACACACAGGTGTTTGTGCATATAGACACACCTGTTGATCCAACAGGTGATTGATGGGTCTGTAAGTGCATCACTTAGATAATTAACCAGGTGTCAAGAAGTATTACATTTTAAATATGTTTTCATTTCGTCTTTTGCGCCGAAAGTAAATTACAGGTATGGTCCATATTAGGGAAACATGCGACTGCCACTTTTGTGTGAGGGTAATGTTCTATCTTCTGAGTACTAGAAATAATATTTCTATCTAACGGTTTTGATCGCGCGGCCCTAAAGCTTCAGTCTTGTGGATTCACAGGAGAAAAGAATAGGCACACTGGTACTTTCTTTACATATCGTAAAGTCTTTGGTATCACTGTCAACAGCAGGATTGTTCCAACCAGACAGGTAGAAAAGTAGAAGTCAGGTCAAGAGGAATCCCAACCAGACAGGTAGAAAAGTAAAGACGTGGTCAAGAGGAATCCCAACCAGACAGGTAGAAAAGTAGAGACGTGGTCAAGAGGAATCCCAACCAGACAGGTAGAAAAGTAGAGACGTAGTCAAGTGGAATCCCAACCAGACAGGTAGAAAAGTAGAGACGTGGTCAAGAGGAATCCCAACCAGACAGGTAGAAAAGTAGAGACGTAGTCAAGAGGAATCCTAACCAGACAGGTAGAAAAGTAGAGACGTGGTCAAGAGGAATCCCAACCAGACAGGTAGAAAAGTAGAGACGTAGTCAAGTGGAATCCCAACCAGACAGGTAGAAAAGTATAAGCCAGATCAAGAGGAATCCCAACCAGAAAGGTAGAAAAGTAAAGACGTGGTCAAGAGGCATCCCAAAAAGATAGGTAGAAGGGCAGAGGCCAGGCAAAAAAAATAATATACAGACAAGTAAAAGGGTTAAGACTAGATCGAGGGATCCCAAGCAGACAGGTAGAAGGGTAGAGGCCAAGTCAAGAGTGATCATATCCAGACTGGTGAAAGGGTAGAGCCCAGATCAAGACGTATCCCAATCAGACAGGTAGAAGGGTAGAGACTACATAAAAAAAAATCACAGGTAGACGGTTTGAGGTCATATCAAGAGATATCACAACCAAACAGGTATACCGGTTTACGTTAGATCAAGAGAAATCACAGGTAGACGGTTTGAGGTCTTATCAAGAGATATCATAACCAGACAGATAGATCGATCAGCCGCAGACCAAGAGGTATATAGACACCTGTCCCTTAGAAGGTTTTAAACAATCAGAAAAAAAAATGAAGTAAACAATCCCAAGCTAAGTGTCCGGGTAACAGTTGAAAAAGTTAACACAATCTACTTTCGTTTCTTAAAGATTTAACACAATGGGGTAAAATGTGTAGTACTCTACCAGTTCTAATCTTCTAATGAAAATAAATTGAACTCTATAGCTGTCCAATAATATCCTAGAAAGCGGCTAAAGAGGGCTATGGAATGTGGACAAATCAACTATCATGGTCAATACATCGAGGTGTGGATTGGCACATAGGTCGCCGACGTGGTTGGGTTACTGGAAAGTTTAGCAGTCCACTATAGCCAGGAAAAGGTATGCAGGGAAATTTCAACTTGCTCCATGACTGCAGCAACCCGTTACCAGTCAGCAACAACTACCCTGTGTTAGTGGATATCTTGTATTTGTGGACATCCTGTATTAGTGGACATCATGTATTTGTGGATATTCTGTATTAGTGGACATCTTGTATTTATGGACATCCTGCATTTGTGGATATCTTGTATTTGTAGACATCCTGTATTTGTAGACATCCTGTATTTGTAGACATCCTGTATTTGTGGACATCATGTACTTGTGGACATCCTGTATTAGTGGACATCTTGTATTTGTGGACATCCTGTATTAGTGGACATCTTGTATTTGTAGACATCCTGTATTTGTGGACATCCTGTACTTGTGGACATCCTGTATTTGTGGACATCTTGTATTTGTGGACATCCTGTATTTGTGGAATCCTGTTTTTGTGGACATCTTGTATTTGTGGACATCTTGTATTTGTGGACAACTTATATTTAATTAACCGTGTAGATGCGTACATTTTGTGGATTTGTACCACTCATAAATGCGTAAACCATGTAGATGCGCATAGCCTGTAGATGGGTACACCCTGTAAATGCGTACATCCTGCAGTTGTGTACGAGCTGTAGTTGTGGGTACGCTACATTTGTGTACACCTTGAAGCCGCTGACATCTAGTAGTCGTTCACATCCTATAACTCTGATCACGTCGTGGCCTAGTGTACAATGTTTGTGTAGTCAGCACGCTCCTGTGTGCTAGCGAAACTTATTTAGTTTGTGGGGTGGGGTGGGGTGGTGGGGGATGGGGGTGCTTTCTTGTCTTTATTTCCGTCATTCCGCTTCAAAAGGACGTTGTAAAGTATCCTAATTTCCAGCAATGCTGCAATAATTGCACAGCCGGTTTCAGCACGGGGTCTTATAAACCAAGTTTGCCTTCAAACTGCGATCCCTACCGCTTTTGCAAGGCCACAATACTACAGTCTGTTTCCAGGACCACCTCTTAATGGCTCATTAGGGACTGGTCAGATGTGGTTCGCTGACACCACAAGCAAGCTGCCATATATGAGTCATTGGATGGTATGATTTTATTCACTCGTGCGTCTTGAGATGCATGTGGTGCTTTGATTATATAATCAAATTCTTCAGGATGGAACATTATGCGTCATCAATGTTTTATAGAGAAGCAATAACTAGACAATATACTTCCTCAATGTCTTATAGAGAAGCAATAACTAGACAATATACTTCCTCAATGTCTTATTGAGAAGCAATAACGAGACAATATAGATCATCAATGTCTTACAGAGAAGCAATAACTATACAATATACTTCCTCAATGTCTTATAGAGAAGCAATAACTAGACAATATACTTCCTCAATGTCTTATAGAGAAGCAATAACTAGACAATATACTTCTTCAATGTCTTATAGAGAAGCAATAACTAGACAATATACTTCCTCAATGTCTTATAGAGAAGCAATAACTAGACAATATACTTCCTCAATGTCTTATAGAGAAGCAATAACTAGACAATATACTTCCTCAATGTCTTATAGAGAAGCAATAACTAGACAATATACTTCATCAGTTTTACAGAGAAGTAATAACTAGACAATATACTTCATTAATGTCTTATAGAGAAGCAATAACTAAACAATATGCCACGTCAATGTCTTATAGAGAAGCAATAACTAGATAATATGCCACGTCAATGTCTTATAGAGAAGCAATAACTAGACAATATAAATCATCAATGTCTTACAGAGAAGCAATAACTAGACAATATACTTCCTCAATGTCTTATAGAGAAGCAATAACTAGACAATATACATCATCAATGTCTTACAGAGACGCAATAACTAGACAATATACTTCCTCAATGTCTTATAGAGAAGCAATAACTAGACACTATACATCATCAATGTCTTACAGAGAAGCAATAACTAGACAATATACTTCCTCAATGTCTTATAGAGAAGCAATAACTAGACAATATACATCATCAATGTCTTATAGAGAAGCAATAACTAGACAATATACATCATCAATATCTTACAGAGAAGCAATAACTAGACAGTATACTTCCTCAATGTCTTATAGAGAAGCAATAACTAGACAATATACTTCTTCAATGTCTTATAGAGAAGCAATAACTAGACAATATACTTCTTCAATGTCTTATAGAGAAGCAATAACTAGACAATATACTTTCTCAATGTCTTATAGAGAAGCAATGACTAGACAATATACATCATCAATGTCTTACAGAGAAGCAATAAGTAGACAATATACATCATCAATGTCGCATAGAGAAGCAATAACTAGACAATATGCCACGTCAATGTCTTATAGAGAAGCAATAACTAGACAATATGCCACGTCAATGTCTTATAGAGAAGCAATAACTAGACAAGATACATCATCAACGTCTTACAGAGAAGCAATAACTAGACAATATGCCACGTCAATGTCTTATAGAGAAGCAATAACTAGACAATATATTTCCTCAATGTCTTACAGAGAAGCAATAACTAGACAATATACTCCATCAGTCTTACAGAGAAGCAATAACTAGACAATATACTCCATCAGTCTTACAGAGAAGCAATAACTAGACAATATACTTCATCAATGTCTTACAGAGAAGCAATAACTAGACAATATACTTCCTCATTCTTACAGAGAAGCAATAACTAGACAATATACTTCCTCATTCTTACAGAGAGGCAATAATTAGACAATATACTTCCTCAATGTCTTACAGAGAAGCAATAACTAGACAATATACTTCCTCAATGTCCATTTGTATATGGACCCCTAGCCTAATTCTTTAGAAGGAAACACAACGGGGAAGGAAACTGGAACCCACCTCATAAACAAGCTGTGGCAGATTCAATAATTGGAATGTATCTGTGAAACATGCACAATTTAAACTAAAAATGCAGTCCTTTTGGTTATATCTTTGCGTGTTTACCATTTTGATCGTGTGTCGGAAAGTCTGGTATCAGTGCTGATAAGAACTGAATTTTATTGCATTTTAAGTTCTATTTTTTGTTACAATTCAAACAAATGGATTTCCCAAATGACCGTAACCAACTCAAGAAGACACATAAACCTCAAATATAAACCAAGAATGCAAAAAAACAGGCATACAAGATACACACATACAGACTCGGACATCTAAAAACAGGCATACAAGATACACACATACAGACTCGGACATCTAAAAACATTTATGAGGTGTGTTCAAAAAGTATCCGAACTTTGGGCCGAACAATTACATTTACTCGCCTGGATGTTTTAAACCCTTATCCCCTTCAATAAACTGTCTTTGGGACTCTACACACTTCGCACAGCGGTCCCGTCAGTGTTGGAAGCATATCAGGTAGACCTCATTGGGTATAGAGTACAGCTGGGTCACCGTACTCCGCATACTATCATCTTATGAGTCAAATCGGGTACCTGTTAGTGAAAGTTTCATCTAGAGGAACAGCCACAAATCACAAGGAGGCATGTCGGGAGAATAGGGAGTCTGGCGAACCAGAGGAAGGTTGTTTTTGGAAAACATAACAGTTCAAACGGAAATACTTGCAATCACTGACACAAAACATACAAAAATCAAACCAAAATACTTGCAATCACTGACAGAAAACATATAATTACTTACTGTCCGTGGGCTGAGCATCATATCAGATCATGTTTCCATGAATTGCCTATTCATTCCCGTTTAACATGCCTTCCATGAATTGCCTAGTCATTCCCCTTCAAGATGCCTTACATGAATTGCCTATTCATTCCCGTTTAACATGCCTTCCATGAATTGCCTAGCCATTCCCCTTCAAGATGCCTTACATGAATTGCCTATTCATTCCCGTTTAACATGCCTTCCATGAATTGCCTAGCCATTCCCCTTCAAGATGCCTTACATGAATTGCCTATTCATTCCCGTTTAACATGCCTTCCATGAATTGCCTAGCCATTCCCCTTCAAGATGCCTTACATGAATTGCCTATTCATTCCCGTTTAACATGCCTTCCATGAATTGCCTAGTCATTCCCCTTCAAGATGCCTTCCACATATTTAATTTTTCCAGGCGGAGTTGGTTAATCATTTATCTTTGGTCTTCGGTTAGCGATAGCGGGGTGGGTCTTTTGGACCATCAGTACTTTGTTTTTGCGCTGAGTGGATATGACCGACAGTAGCATTTCCTTATCGGTAGAGAGTTCCTGGAAGTTGTTTGAAATCAACAGGAGGACGGTTTATAATATATGATGCTTCGTTAGTTCTTTGGTAGTGAAAGGATTGGCCGACTGAGAAGTCGTGTCCAGCAGACACGGGATTGCTGCAGTAATTATAATCTACTTATAGGTTTTCTTTCAGGCACCCCAATATACGTACATATATATATTAAATATACGATGCGTGTTATTCTTCTTCTTCGTTCGTTCTCAATCTCCCACTACCAAACCCTGGATGGGTGAGTAGCAAAATGTAGTCCAGAGAACGGGATGCGTTGTGTTGTAGTTTACAGCTTGGCTGCGATATTTGCACCTTTCGGTCCAAAACATCCGACTTCAGCAAGCATTTTTTGAGTACCGGGTTAGCATTCCCTCTCCGATTCCTTCTCCTTAGCCAGTCTGCCCTGCTGCAGCCTGTTATCCAGGATCACCGCGTGGAGGTGTGAAGGGTCTTGGCAGCTATAGTTCGCTGGCCCTGACACAAGCAGTCAGCTATGGGTAGCTGACCACTGCAGCTCATGCGCTGCTCAGAGTCTTGATCCCCGAGGCGTGTTCAAATTAAACCGGACCTACCGGCATTGAGTGAACATACGTACCATGCGCATGATGATGTAAATTCTGGTGTATACAGCACATACCAACCGTCAAATTTGCAAAATGTCATTATCCTCCGACTCATAGCTTCCTCTGCAGACCATTAAAAACATGGCGGGTGTGATAAGGAATCCGTCCAAAGTTGATCATGCAGCGGTGATTCGGTTTCTAACAGCTGAAGGATGTCGACCAGTTGACAATCATCGCAGAATGCAGGCAGTGTATGGTGGCAAAAGTGTGTCGAAGACAACAGCTGAAGGATGTCGACCAGTTGACAATCATCACAGAATGCAGGCAGTGTATGGTGACAAAAGTGTGTCGAAGACCAGAGTTGAAGGATGTCGACCAGTTGACAATCATCGCAGAATGCAGACAGTGTATGGTGACAAAAGTGTGTCGAAGACAGCAGCTGAAGGATGTCGACCAGTTGACAATCATCGCAGAATACAGGCAGTGTATGGTGACACAAGTGTGTCGAAGACCACAGCTGAAGGATGTCGGCCAGTTGACAATCATCGCAGAATGCAGGCAATGTATGGTGACAAAAGTGTTTTAAAGACAGCAGCAGAAATATGTCGACCAGTTGGCAATCATCGCAGAATGCAGGCAGTGTATGGTGACAAAAGAGTGTCGAAGACAGCAGCTGAAGGATGTCGACCAGTTGACAATCATCGCAGAATGCAGGCAGTGTATGGTGATAAAAGAGTGTCGAAGACAGCAGCTGAAGGATGTCGACCAGTTGACAATCATCGCAGAATGCAGGCAGTGTATGGTGACAAAAGTTTGCCGAAGACAGCAGCTGATCGGGTACCTTTCAGCAGACGTTTCATCTAGGGAAAGAGCCACAAATCACAAGAAGCCATGTCGGGAGAAAAAGGAGCCCGACGAACCAGATGAAGGTTGTGTTTGGCAAAGAAAGTCTGAATCAAATACGAAGAAAGTGCTAGGTACCTTGTCAGGTTCATGTTGTCCACAGTTCCTGTGGTTTACCTCCAGCAGCATCACCAAGGCAACGGATGACCTTCAGGTAATACTCTTTGGTTAATGTTTTGACCATGTGCTGCTTACTCGATATGCACAACTCCATGGGGATCGAAGAAAACGGTCAACATGACTTCAAAATGGCTGCGTATCTGGTGAATGAAAAGGTGACGGGTTGTCACTACACTCAACCCTGAAAGGTTGACTTGCAGCGAGTTGCGTAATTTGAAAATGGGACAAAATTTGACACATGGTCATGACGGTTCTCTATACCTCCATGCAATTGACAACTCTCATGTTTCATTCGTTTTCGCAAATTGAAAAAAAAATTAAGGTAGGATTCATTTTGTACATGCACATACAAATTAGGTTACACAAAACATGCATATTTAAACACACACAGTATAATACATGCATTAGCAGACACATAAAATACACACACGCAAGGTATGCCTGCATGCATTCTGCGATGAATGTCAACTGGTGGACATCTTTCAGTTGTTAGAAACTGAATCACCACTCGCTGATCAACTCTGGACGGATTCCGTATCACACTCGCCATGTTTTCAGTGGTCTGCTGAGGAAACTATGAGTCAGAGGATAATGCAATTTTGCTAAATTGACGGTTGGTATGTGCTGTTTACATCAGAATTGACCACATCATACGTATGTTCGCTTGGTGTAGTTTGGTCCGGTTGCATTTGAACATACAAAAGGTATTTTGCATATACACCCAGACATATGTACACATAGACACACATGCAACATATGCATAGACAACTACACACAGATTAACATATACATACATACCCACATGCAAACACATATACACAAATCATTTACACACCCAGTCCCTCAAAACATGTACATACAAACAAACACACGTACAATTTCAAGGACACACACGTATATATGCAAACGCACACACGTACACACCAACTCACACACAAACCCACACACGTAAAATATATACATACATATCCAGTCGCACAGAATATACACATACAATCTCAATCACAGAAAACACGCACAACCAAACCACATGGATATAAACCCAGCCACGCAAAACACAGGCACACAAACGCACACACATACAAACATAGGTGCAATAAACATAAGCATACAAACATATGCACACAAAACATGAATACAAGCCAACACGCATACAAACATAGGTACACTAAGCATAGGCACACAAAACATGCATTCAAACCCACACACATACAAATATAGGCACACAAATCGTATGCATGCAAACTCACACACATAAAAATATAGGCACACAAAACATATGCATACAAACCCTCACACAGACAATCTCAGAAATACAAACCCACACACATACAAACCCACACACATACAAACATAGGCACACAACACATATGCATACAAAGCCACACAATACAAGCCCACACACATACAAACCCACACACATACAAACATAGGCACACAATACATATGCATACAAAGCCACACACACACACACACACACACATACAAACACAGGCACACCAAACATATGCATACATACCTACACACATACAAACACAGGCACACCAAACATATGCATACACACCCACACACATACAAACACAGACACACAAAACATATGCATACAGACCCACACACATACAAACCCACACATATACAAACACAGACACACAAAACATATGCATACCAACCCACAAACATGCAAACCCACACACATACAGACCCACACACATACAAACACATACACACAAAACATATGCATACCAACCCACACACATACAAACCCACACACATACAAACACAGGCACACAAAACATATGCATACAAACCCACACACATACAAAATAAGACGCAGATAAAATATACATACGAACCAACACATGTACAAACCCATAGACGCAAATCGTATACACACAAAACCAACCCCACCAAACATACAATCCTACACATATACAAACACAGACATACGGCTCGTATTCATACACATCCGACATGCAAATCAAACACATGCACACTCAGACAAACACAAATCACACGGGGAACAAACACTAGAGCACTTTATAAAACCTGGTTTAACACGGCGTAGTGTCTTGGTTCAGCTAGATCAAATAAGCGCCCATATTTTGACACAAAGCCAGCAGTTACGCGCACGACAGGAAGTCTGCACCAAGATCACAGCAGGCAGAACAAACAAATCAACTAGTTTTGGACAATATTTGCGATCAGTCAAAAAGCTTTGTGAATGTTCCTGAATTTTCCTGGCGATTTATCAACGCGGAAGAAGCCAGTGATCTGCAGGCTTGACTGAAAATGGTATTAAAAGCTTCGAATGTTTGTGGTGTTCGCTATCTTGATTTGTTTGAGTTGTGTGTTTTTGTGTGATTTGTGTGTGTCTGTGTTTGTGTGATTTATGTGTGTGTGTTTGTGTGATATGTGTGTGTGTATTTTTAGGATTATATGTTTAGGGTTATATGTTTATGTGTTTAGTGTTATGTGTTTGAGTGTTTAGAGTTTGTGTGTTTAGTGTTTGTTTGCACATTAGTATGTGTGTGTTTAGTGTAAAACGTTTAGTGTTTGTGTGTTTAGTGCTGTGTCTTTAGCGTAATGTGTTTGTGTGTTTAATGTAATGTGTTTAGTGCTGTGTATTTATGTGTTTAGTGTAATGTGTGTGTGTGTTTATTGTAGTGTGTTTAGTGATGTGTGTGTTTAATGTAATGTGTTTAGTGCTGTGTATTTGTATGTTTAGTTTAATGTGTGTGTCTGTGTGTTTAATGTAATGTGTTTAGTGCTGTGTATTTGTGTGCTTAGTTTAATGTGTGTGTCTGTGTGTTTAATTTAGTGTGTTTAGTGCTGTGTATTTGTGTGTTTAGTTTAATGTGTGTGTCTGTGTGTTTAATGTAATGTGTTTAGTGCTGTGTATTTGTGTGCTTAGTTTAATGTATGTGTCTGTGTGTTTAATTTAGTGTGTTTAGTGCTGTGTATTTGTGTGTTTAGTTTAATGATTGTGTCTGTTTTTGTCTATGGGCATGTTTAGTGTTATATGTGTTTGTGGGTTTATTTTGTGTGTGTTTATTGTTTAAGTGTATAGTGTACATCTTGTATTGGTATGTGTGTGTGTGGTATTTAGTTTTTGTGTTTCGTGTTTGTGTGTTTCGTGTTTGTGTGTTTAGTGATATCTCTGTGTATGTGTTTAATGTTGTGTGTGTGTGTGTGTGTGTTTAGTATTTCTTCGTGTAGCGATATGTATGTTTAATGTTTTGTGTGTGTTTAGTGTTTCTTCGTGTAGAGGTATGTGTGTGTGTTTGTCGCTACTTCGTGTAATGGTATGTATGTGTGTTTAGGGCCATATGTTTGTGTATTTTAGTTGATGTGTTTTGTAGCTTTGTATATGTTAGCTTAATGAATGTGTGGTTGATATGTCTGGGATATGTATGTATACGCCTCTTTATTTTCCATCTGACTTTTATGTATGTTGTTTTTATGGCAGAAATGAGCGTTGAGATGGGAACAATGACTCTTAAAGGAACTGTATCGACATTCCAGCTTTCACAATTACGAAGAGATACAAAACAGCAAGCACACTAGCTACGGTTTATTCATCCAAACCATCTGTTAGCAGAGTCAGATATGGATCATTTCCAAACCAGAAGAACAAAAGACCACATTATGTGAAATGAAATGCTGACAAAACGCTGCTATGGTCACTACAAGAGGCGCGATCGAAGACCAAGTACACAGGGGTTAACGACCCATGACTGACCAAGTACAGTAAATGCAGTTTATACCAGGGTTAACGACCCATGACTGACCAAGTACAGTGAATGCAGCTTATACCAGGGTTAACGACCCATGACTGACCAAGTACAGTGAATGCAGCTTATACCAGGGTTAACGACCCATGACTGACCAAGTACAGTTAATGCAACATACACCAGGGTTATTGACCCATGACTGACCAAGTACAGTGAATGTGCTAAACACAGCTTACACTAAGGTTAGCGACCCATGACTGACCAAGTACAGTAAACGCAGCTTACAACTGGTTTAGCGACCATGACTGACAAAGACCCTATTCCCTCTCCAGAAAGTGGCCATTAAAGCAAGCAGTGGTTGTGCAGTTTAGCAAAGAGAATATGAATTGCAGTGGACACATTAATTCGGTACCCAAAAGACACCTGAACCGGCTGTGTCAAGCCGAAAGGCACATATGTCGCAGCCTCGCTGTAAACCACGACACAACGTCCATCTTAGAACGATTACTTACGAAGATGAAGTGTGGGAGATGAAGAAATCAGACAGAAAGTAAGAACCTTCATTGCCTAACTTATTACTGGGTTACTGGACAACCCGTTCTTCAGAGGTGGTTACGCCTCTGCTGGTCCCAACTTCGCTACCATTATCTTCTCTCTTGAGCCACGGTGGACCAGTGGCTGGAACGTGTTCAGTTTGTAGCACAGCTGGATGTTATTTGTGAGCTCGAGGGAGTCAGACCAACTCGTGGGTGGACTTGGCCATCGTCGTTGTCACTCGTGGATACCAGACACTTGTTGCTGTGCTGCAATCTTTATCGATTGTCCGTAGGAGGTGTCCAGCCCACCGATGCTTTACCTTGTCTGCGTGTGTAGCTGTATCCTTCATTAATGGCATTTGTCGTACGTCGGTGTTGTTAAGACCTTTCAAATGTTGGTTGTGGAACGTAAGGCCAAGAATGCGTCTCTCGAGGGAGGCTTGGGTTACTGTGAGTTTGGACATCATCTCTTTCGACTTATGTAGACTTTTAAACGAAGATTCCACACAGAAAGTGAGAGCAACGACATTGCTGACTTTTATAGACAGAGAAAGCATGACATTGTTTGGTCAAACGATAAGACTGTATACAAACATACCTGACTCATGCGTCTATGATACACTCACGCAGTCTAACGACAAAAGTGGACAGGTGAGATATTGTTGAATGCCACTTTCTTCTGAAGGTAAATCTATTCTCCTACGTCTTTTGCTCTGTGGCGTCGCAGATATGAGATATGCGTAGACTTCCGGTTTGTAGCAAGCGGAGACTTGTTCTGTTGACATGTTGAACGTTAGGAGAGCTTCTTTGATCCCCTCTATCCATCCGTGTCGTAGTCGACCCCTTGTTCGTGGTTCCGAAACCTCCATGCAGTATGACCTCGCTGCAGGTTGATCAATCTGCATCTTTGTCAAATGTCCAAACCACTTTATTTTATTTTCTGGGCCTCATTATACGAATTAACTGATGTAGTCTTCACCATTTTTATCATCATGCTGTTTTGAAATTTGTTGCGAATATCTTTTCTTGCTGCACTTTTTTCTCAGCAGAAGTCACTGGCCTCGATTCTGACGTGTGTCTCTGTCTAACAGGGCTCACGTTTGACACTGATGACTTAACGATGTTATCCAATCAAAACCTTTCCGCTCCATGTGGATCAGATGTCTTCGAAAGCTAGGTCAGAAGTCTTTCAAATTTGACCTATTTTTAAGAAACAATTTTTTTTTTCGTTTTCCTTATCTATCTAATCCTCAAGGCGGTGTGCGTTGCAATGTGGTTTTTATTTTGCGTCTGTCGGCTCACTGTATCCGACTTCAGCATGCATTTTTATGTAAGGGTCTTCTTCCTCCTGCATTTTCTAAGGGTTTGCTTCGCCGGCGTAACGGCCGGTGCTGTGATGGGAATCGAACCCAGCACCTTCTGGTTGTGAGCCGTGTCACTTATCCACTAGCTCAAGCCGTCACCTATATTTGTTGAGGGTTTATGGATTATAATTTATACAGGATATGATAGCTATCCCCCATGCCCAAGCCTTCTTAGTCAGCTGTTATGACATACCGGAAAGGTTGCAATGTTACCATTCTTTACACTCTTTCGAAAATCGGTCACACGCAGGTGTATTCTTCAGATGGCACATTCACTTGGTGACGAAGTAACGAGTGGAGGATCGATATAAAGGTCGCTAACCTTCTGGTCCTTGCTTTATCATACTGTCCTGACTGACTTTACAGACAATGAAAGGTTTTGTATTCGAAATTGCAGATTGTGAGATAATTCAATACGGATTGATGAGCAGCGGCGAGATAGTAGCAATCAATAACTGACTACTCGATCAAAGCGGTGAATACAATGCATTGATGATCGATCTGCGGACTGGAAGAGTTTGACACGAGACGTAGATAGCTCGTTGAAGTACACACGGGAGCATGGAGTTGGGGTAAATACACGAGGGCACGTCAGTAAATAGGTCACACATGGCTACTAAAAGAATATTTTACCAAATCAGATACGAACTTGAAAATCGCTAATTTTGTCATCATGGTTTCTATCAACTTTAAAACACTTGTTCCATGCTGTAGTACACCAAACACTGCTGCATATGTTTTTAGTCTGCTGTTTTAGTCACATTTGCACTATCGTTCGACCTATTCACAATTTGCGAAACGTCTCCTGCCAAGATGGCATCATGCATTATGATATAGGCTAAACCATGCAAACACTATCGTTACTCGGCTGTCAACGCGAATTATCACTCCTATCAGCCGCACACATAAATCTATTGCAACAAAACGACCTGGTCGGACTATACCAGCAAATTTTGATCATCTTTGAGAAAATGTTTCAGCCCAGTTATACACCGCTTTCCGCGACAAACACTTCTCATCGTAGACATAAAGTATTTCCTTACAAATATCCCTTAAAGTAATGTCTTTTGTTTAAAAAAAACATCAGCCGACAGCAGCACGCTGTTCTTTGATTGTTCACTCTATGAGCACGGACGCCATTTGTGTATCTGATCTGCGCATGTGCATGTGTCATCTAGTGTCTGGTACCTACAGTAATCATCAAGCTGGATGACACCTTTATAAACTACAATTTTTAGCGATCCCATATCGGTGTGTGACCTACTTTCGTTCTTATCCTCGTACAACGAACGTGCTTTCCGCGCCTTCAGTATCCACGCCATTAACCACTTGCTGCGAGAGATAAAGCACCTTTTGGTTTGCTCGGAGTGAAGTGATATCGATTTTGAATACTATATATTTGGTATTTGGGTTTTGTTAGTATGCATTATATGTTACATTTCACATTAATTCAATAATGAAAAAAAAAGCAACAACTCCGGTTGCAAGTTGCGTTCCGCCATGCTTGTAATCGACTTTTCCTTACATCTGTGACTAGAAGTCCTGACGTATTGTTGTTTGATCGCGATAATAATGAAACAAGTAGCCAAATATAAACGGCACAGACAACACATCTAGCTTGTTAGAACACACGTGTGCTATTCCATACAATGAATATATCAATTGGCAATATTTATACAACAACCTAGGGGACGGCGTGGCCTAGTAGTTAAGTGGCACGGCTCACAACCAGAAGGTGCTGGGTTCGATCCCTATCACAGCACCGGCCGTTACCCCGGGGAAGCAAACCCTTAGAAAATGCAGGAGGAAGCAGACCCTTACATAAAATGCATGCTGAAGTCGGATGCACTGGGCCGACAGGCGCAAAAATAAAAACCACAGTGTAACGCACACACGCCTTGGGGAATAGATAAATAAGGCAAACGCAAAAACAAAAAAAAACAAAAAAATACAACAACCTGGTCGGGACAGACATAATCTGTTTTAGAAATTAATAAAACTACAAACCCAGATATGCGTATGTGTGATAAGAGCAAGCACACCATTTCTCCGTAGATGTTGGCTCTAGCAGAGGAGATGAATAGCAGCATAGTCCACTCCAAGTATAGCTGAAGGATATGCTTGACGGCCACATGTGATACCCGAGACGTTTATGGGGGAAATAGATGTGAGTATTCGAGAAAAATTATTAAACAAACAACAAATACATGTGAGTAATTGAGAGAAATTCTTAAAAAAACAACAAATAGATGTGAGTTTGCCGAAGACTAATGTGTGGACCGAAAGGTGCAAATATTGCAGTCAAATTGTAAACTAGTGACACAACGCATTCCGTTCTTCGAACTACATCCTGGTACTTTCAAAGCTCTGTTCAGGACTTGGTAGTGGGAGATTGAGAAGAAGAAGAAAAGATGTGAGTAATTGAGAGGAACCCTTAAACACACGACCAATAGGTGTGAGTAATTGACAGAAACCCTTAAACACACGACCAATAGGTGTGAGTAATTGACATAAACCCTTAAACACACGACCAATAGGTGTGAGTAATTGATAGAAACCCTTAAACACACGACCATTAGGTGTGAGTAATTGACAGGAACCCTTAAACACACGACCAATAGGTGTGAGTAATTGACAGGAACCCTTAAACACACGACCAATAGGTGTGAGTAATTGACAGGAACCCTTAAACACACGACCAATAGATGTGAGTAATTGAGAGGAACCCTTAAACACACGACCAATAGGTGTGAGTAATTGACAGGAACCCTTAAACACACGACCAATAGATGTGAGTAATTGAGAGGAACCCTTAAACACACGACCAATAGATGTGAGTAATTGAGAGGAAACCTTAAACACACGACCAATAGATGTGAGTAATTGTGAGGAACCCTTAAACACACGACCAATAGGTGTGAGTAATTGAGAGGAACCCTTAAACACACGACCAATAGATGTGAGTAATTGAGAGGAACCCTTAAACACACGACCAATAGATGTGAGTAATTGAGAGGAACCCTTAAACACACGACCAATAGGTGTGAGTAATTGACAGGAACCCTTAAACACACGACCAATAGATGTGAGTAATTGAGAGGAACCCTTAAACACACGACCAATAGGTGTGAGTAATTGAGAGGAACCCTTAAACACACGACCAATAGATGTGAGTAACTGAGAGGAACCCTTAAACACACGACCAATAGATGTGAGTAATTGAGAGGAACCCTTAAACACACGACCAATAGGTGTGAGTAATTGACAGGAACCCTTAAACACACGACCAATAGATGTGAGTAATTGAGAGGAACCCTTAAACACACGACCAATAGGTGTGAGTAATTGACAGGAACCCGTAAACACACGACCAATAGATGTGAGTAATTGTGAGGAACCCTTAAACACACGACCAATAGGTGTGAGTAATTGAGAGGAACCCTTAAACACACGACCAATAGATGTGAGTAATTGAGAGGAACCCTTAAACACACGACCAATAGATGTGAGTAATTGAGAGGAACCCTTAAACACACGACCAATAGGTGTGAGTAATTGACAGAAACCCTTAAACACACGACCAATAGATGTGAGTAATTGAGAGGAACCCTTAAACACACGACCAATAGATGTGAGTAATTGAGAGGAACCCTTAAACACACGACCAATAGGTGTGAGTAATTGAGAGGAACCCTTAAACACACGACCAATAGGTGTGAGTAATTGAGAGGAACCCTTAAACACACGACCAATAGATGTGAGTAATTGAGAGGAACCCTTAAACACACGACCAATAGATGTGAGTAATTGAGAGGAACCCTTAAACACACGACCAATAGGTGTGAGTAATTGAGAGGAACCCTTAAACACACGACCAATAGGTGTGAGTAATTGAGAGGAACCCTTAAACACACGACCAATAGATGTGAGTAATTGAGAGGAACCCTTAAACACACGACCAATAGATGTGAGTAATTGAGAGGAACCCTTAAACACACGACCAATAGATGTGAGTAATTGAGAGGAACCCTTAAACACACGACCAATAGATGTGAGTAATTGAGAGGAACCCTTAAACACACGACCAATAGATGTGAGTAATTGAGAGGAACCCTTAAACACACGACCAATAGGTGTGAGTAATTGTGAGGAACCCTTAAACACACGACCAATAGATGTGAGTAATTGTGAGGAACCCTTAAACACACGACCAATAGATGTGAGTAATTGAGAGGAACCCTTAAACACACGACCAATAGATGTGAGTAATTGAGAGGAACCCTTAAACACACGACCAATAGATGTGAGTAATTGAGAGGAACCCTTAAACACACGACCAATAGATGTGAGTAATTGAGAGGAACCCTTAAACACACGACCAATAGGTGTTAGTAATTGAGAGGAACCTTAGACAGACCAGAACATTTCGAGCACGTCGGAGTGCTGACAATTCTCTCTTCCTTATTATCGCTGACCATGCGCTTCTCGGCACGTTTTCTAATTATTATTCTCACCTGTCCGTACCGTTTATTCAATTTTACAAGTTTGCGTTATAAATGATAGTACTTGTGTAGCAGAGTGTTAGTATATATAGTTCGCTCAGCAAGGGTACCGGATACGATCTCCGTTATTGACACTTACCTGTCGACCCAACTGTTAGCGTTACCTGGCTTTTTGTTAGGGAGGGACAGACGAGTAAGTAAACTAGACACCCCAACTAAAAAAGCTTAGTACAATGACATTTCTAACACTTCATCCGTGAAAACAGTGCCCTTTATTAAACTACATTTCCGCTTTCCTATAAATACCCATTCCGCCTTATGGTATCTGCTTCATACACCTGCTTGACGCACCTGTTTAACACACCTGACTGGCACACCTGACCATCTCATTGCACAGAATCAAAATACGATACGGCTAAAGTGTTTTTACGACTCCGACGTGAAATTGAATAATTACATATCAGGTAAGAAATAACGCAAACATTGGCCCCTAACATTTCACACACCTGACAGTCGACCTTCAAGTGATATCAACTGTCTCTCTGTCGAGTTATCAGTTGAAGTGCACCACGTGACACCATCACAGGCGGTAACGCCTCCATAGTTGTTAGCAACAACATGCGTGGCTATACATTTTTTTTGGTGCAATATTTTGGTAAATATATTGGTTTTTTAAAATCAATTTTTTATTTATAGATTTTCTGGTCAGCTTTAGCCGATCGTTTGCGTAAGCTCTTTCATCTCAGGGAATCCAGTAGCTAATGCCTTATTTCCAATCGCTGACGGCATGCTTGATACATGTGCTATCATCAGATCACATGCCATCAAGGGAAAGGCAGCCCTGTTTGGGATTGTTCGAGTTAAAAGATAACATCGGATGCTGTCAAAACAAAGCCAAAAAAATCAGATCTAGTCTTACAGCGAATGACAGTATGCTTGATACATGTACTATCATTAGAGCACATGCCATTAATGAAGACGCAGACCTGTTTTGGATTGTTCGAGTTAAAAGATAACATTGGGATGCTCAAAAGAAAACCAAAAAAATCAGATCTAGTCTTACAGCGAAGGACGGCCCATTGTGGGGGTCTTCTACAGCGTTAAGACGAATCAGCTCGAAGAAGCCGGAAGTAGGGGCACACAGACGCGTCCTACACAGAACTATAAAGATGCAGACATTCATTAAACTATCTATTAGAACCGAATGCAGAGACCAGCACAAAAAATACAAATCAGAAAATGATACCGAAGACAAACTTGGCAGAGATCCTTAGACAAAGATCTTCAAACTCAGAACGGACATTGCAGACTTAAGGCCCACCTCCACAGAAAGGGTCCTAGAGACAAGGCCACGTCGGATTGTGGAACATCAAAGCAAACACCAGAACATATCCTGCATGACTTATATAGTCCAAGGGAGACAGCCTCTCCCGGAGGAGCGACAATGCTCGAAAAGACGTGGGAGACCAGCGATGACCTGAAACGCACTGTTGTCATCGTTAACATTAGGATAGACGCACAGCATTAGTTGATCGAAGAAGAGAAATAAGAAGAAGAGGGACAAGAAAAAGAAGAAGAAACAGAAAAACAAGAAGAAGAAGAAGAAGACTGATACAGCGGGCAGTCTCATATTTCCTGCTGAAGACATGGTACAGGTGTACTTCAAACACATAACCATTTCCTTTGATCAGGCATACCAATCTAAAATGGAGATAGCTGGCGAAGAGATTGAAAATGTTTCAAATTTGGAATATCTGGGATCAATACTAAACAACAATGGAGACTGTACAAAAGAAGTAAGAAGACGACTGACTATGGCAATGCAGAAGATAAGGATTATGCTGAACCTAGGGCATAATACAAACAATAAACTAAAACTAAAGATCGTAAGAACATCCATTTTTCCTGTGGCAACCTATGGAAGTGAAACATGGACAATTACAAAAGCAATAAGAGCGAAGATCAGTGCTTTTGAAACACAGTGCTACAGAAGAGTCCAGGAAATCCCATGGACAAAGAAAGAAAGAAACAAACCCGGCAAGACCGGGATGTTGAGGAGAATTGGCTCATTCATGACGTCATGACCCGAAAACAGGATTTTTGGACATGTCAAACGACACAACGGACTGGAGAGAGTGGTTATGGAAGGCATGGTCACTGGGAAGAGAGGCAGGGAAAGAGAGGTAGGGGAAGAGAGGTAGGGGAAGAGAGGCAGGGACCGACCGAGGAGACGATGGACTAAGGAGATCAAGGAAAGGCTGGATTTGACCTTCTGGCAGGCCGGAAGACTGGCGAAAGATAGCTTCCTACAAATAGGCTGTCAGGAGAGCGACGTTCTGCAAAGGACATGCTACATGATGATGATGATGATGATCAGGTATCCGTAATTGAGCGTTTAACAGAATAATGAGGACCGATAATGCACAGAAAGGCAGCAGAAATGCATCTGTAAAAGGCACAAAAAAAAACTCACTACTACTACTGTCATACGACATTTTCCCCATTGCTGGGGTAGTCGAGGGGTTTAGATGGCTGAGGTCTACAGACCACTTCGCCACTGCTGTCGCCACGTCGTGTGCTGGTAATGTTTGTTTATTTCATCCCCAACAGAATAACAACATATGCCATACCGGGCATTCGAATCGCTGCCCTCCTTGTCGACAGACAGGCCTCGAAACCATTCATAAAATTACTTCTCACGATCTGTATGTTTGTGACTTCATGTGAGAGTAATTGTCTTAAGCTGAAACGATAGTTTGGATCTACAATGAGACAGTGGGAAGAGGCGACTAACGTTAGGTCAGGCAAAACATACTTTTCAGAATTTGTTAGTCAGGGTCAGGTGAAACATACTGATCGAGCCCCCACCTCGCTTCTAGACAGTTCTCCCTGTAAACAAGCTATTTCATGACAGTCTGGCTAACGAAAGGTGATCCCCATAGTAGTGAGCTCACAGAGGAACCTAGCATTGCACTACAGTCAGAAGGATCCCGGTCCACATTCTCAAGGGCTCCTCAGGATGAAACCCGCCATCTTAGAAATGTGTCAATCACAAGGCTACAAATGAGACGGGCTAGACTTTTCAAACTTTCGATTATTGCCCATTGAAAATGAGTTAGCGACAGACATTGATTTCCTTGAAGTGATTCAAAAGTTACGAGATAGCCAGGTCAGGGAAGGGAACATTCAGAATTAGTCGAGATTTAGGAGTAGTAGCCTTAGCAAAACGAAGACATGGTCAAGAATTGTGTATTGTTTGGTAAGGGAGTACATTGGGAGTTGGCAACAAGAGTTACCAAACTTGGTGGCACTCAAAGATGATGCCGCCCCTGGCTGGTACTGAGCTTAACTGCTGAACTAGTTATAATTTGGGATGTCGTTTATACTTTTGAGAAAGAAAGGACATATTTCTTGTCAGTGATTCATAAAATCTGGTTTGTCATTTGAGAAACAGATAACAGATAACCGGTGCATAACAACTTAGCTTCTTTCATTTCAAGGCTACTTGTGAAATATCTATCTGACATTAAATGTTGTGAAAGATAAATCCGGTATCTACTGATGTGAAAGTTCTATCTGAAATCCACTGCTGTGAAAGATACCATATCCACTGGTATAAAAGATAACATATCCACTGCTGTTAAAGATAACATATCCAGATGGTGTGAAAGATAACATATCCACTGGTGTGACAGATCTATCTGACATCCACTACTATAAAAGATAACACATCCACTGCTGTGAAAGATAACCCATCCACTGAAAAGAAAGATAACACATACACAGACGTTAAAGATAACACATCCACTGATGGGAAAGATAACACATCTACTGATGTGAAAGATAACACATCCACTGATGTGAAAGATAAAACATCAACTGATGTGAAAGATAACAAATCCACTGATGTGAAAGATAACACATCCACTGATGTGAAAGATAACAAATCCACTGATGTGAAAGAACAAATGATACGAGCCAATCTGGTAAATGCGCGAAGATGATGACACCGATTTCATGACTGGCAAAAGTAAGTTATGATTGCCTCTTGATCATAAGCATAAAGCTCCCCGCTCCCACTCACTGGAAGCCTGTCTCATAACATTTGCAATAGTGGTTTTACTAGCTATTATTTTACATGATGAGGTTGCTATCCCGATGGTCAGTCTTCTTTAGTGGTGTTTTGGCTGCTTGCTTGTAAGATTACAGTGGGACTGTTCTTTCCTCCTCCAGACAAAATATGGCACACTTTATTGTGTATTAGCACATAGAGGCAGCCGAGGCAGCACAGTGAGTGAGATGACAGCAGCCAGTGATTCATAGCTGGCTGCTCCGATCGAGGAGAGCGAACCAGAGCTGACCAAGAACCTATTCTATACCCAAATGGGCGGGCGGGGAAATAAACCGACACTAGCACAGTCTGGCTAAGAGAACATTGGATCTCAGTTGGAAGGTTAACTCGGTACTAAACAAAAAGGCTAACTGAAACCGGATGTGTCGAGGCATAAGGCGCAGATATCTCAGCCTCGCTTTAAGCTATGGTGCAACGTTAGAGCTTCATTTTCAGGACGAACGCCGAAGAGGAACACGTCCTGAAACCTACATGCCAGGTGTCCATAAGTTTGAGCCGTTCCAAAATTGTATTCCATTCTACCTCGCTGAGAACGAATATTCTCGTCACAGATTTTCTGTTCTTATTCAACCAAGCTGAGTGTGTTAAACCATCTCATCACAGCTGTTCTTATTCAACCAAGCTGAGTGTGTTAAACCATCTCATCACATCTGTTCTTCTCTCCTTCTGCCAGTCTGAGAGTGGTAATCCTTGATCGTTGTTCTTATCTCATTCTGGAAACTTGCGAGTGGTAATCCTTGAGCGTTGTTCTTATCTCGTTCTGGAAACTTGCGAGTGGTAATCCTTGATCGTTGTTCTTATCTCGTTCTGGAAACTTGCGAGTGGTAATCCTTGAGCGTTGTTCTTATCTCGTTCTGGCAACCTGCGAGTGGTAATCCTTTCATCGCAGCGCTGTTTTCGCAATCATTGACCTCCACTATTTATCGTCTCTCAGCCTACATTTTTATGCAACCAGAGATAAACTCACAAGACGTCACATCTTTCCCTACTTTGAATGTCACAATCTATTAAAGTTCGTGTCACACAACTACAAAGCCACCAGGACAGAACTGTTGTTAACCTTGGGGTTAATATCAAATATGTAACTAATCGTTGGTAGGTGAGCAGCCAGCCTAATCTAGTGATGTTCGTGCGATGATGACCACTCCCTCTGCGTTCAGATGTTTGAAAAATCATGTCCTTTTTCTCTGTCGCCTGAAATGTGTGAAAGAGTGGCTTGCGCAGTCATTAGGATTACAGTGAGATAGTTTTGCGCAATTTGTCAACCTCACTCTCTCGTCATGAGCTACCTTTGACAATATATTATCGAAACGATTGGAGATATCACAGAATGCTGATTTTTCCTTAGGGTTTACTCTCGAGGTCTGTCCCCAAAACAGGTAATCCACAAGGCAGTGATGGTGGGACAAGAACAGATTAGAAATGCAGGATGGCATGGGCTAAATCTCTATGTTCCTAACAAATGGCACAGGAAACGTAGTACCAAATAATGTGGTCCAGATTTTTTGAAAGTGTTATCACAGAGGGACAGACAAAGCCTCCAAGATACCGACAGACGCATTATCATTAATCTGACTTGCCTGAAACCCACAGGAGGTAGGAGAAACAACCTCATTCCTAAGACTGGCTGTAAGGTGGTCTGAACATGTCTCTCTATTTGACCCAATAATCTATTTGATCAGTCCTAAGACTGGCTGTAAGGTGGTCTGAACATGTTTCTCTATTTGACCCAATAATCTATTTGATCAGTCCTAAGACTGGCTGTAAGGTGGTCTGAACATGTCTCTCTATTTGACCCAATAATCTATTTGATCAGTCCTAAGACTGGCTGTAAGGTGGTCTGAACATGTCTCTCTATTTGACCCAATAATCTATTTGATCAGTCCTAAGACTGGCTGTAAGGTGGTCTGAACATGTCTCTCTATTTGACCCAATAATCTATTTGATCAGTCCTAAGACTGGCTGTAAGGTGGTCTGAACATGTCTCTCTATTTGACCCAATAATCTATTTGATCAGTCCTAAGACTGGCTGTAAGGTGGTCTGAACATGTCTCTCTATTTGACCCAATAATCTATTTGATCAGTCCTAAGACTGGCTGTAAGGTGGTCTGAACATGTCTCTCTATTTGACCCAATAATCTATTTGATCAGTCCTAAGACTGGCTGTAAGGTGGTCTGAACATGTCTCTCTATTTGACCCAATAATCTATTTGATCAGTCCTAAGACTGGCTGTAAGGTGGTCTGAACATGTCTCTCTATTTGACCCAATAATCTATTTGATCAGTCCTAAGACTGGCTGTAAGGTGGTCTGAACATGTCTCTCTATTTGACCCAATAATCTATTTGATCAGTCCTAAGACTGGCTGTAAGGTGGTCTGAACATATCTCTCTATTTGACCCAATAATCTATTTGATCAGTCCTAAGACTGGCTGTAAGGTGGTCTGAACATGTCTCTCTATTTGACCCAATAATCTATTTGATCAGTCCTAAGACTGGCTGTAAGGTGGTCTGAACATGTCTCTCTATTTGACCCAATAATCTATTTGATCAGTCCTAAGACTGGCTGTAAGGTGGTCTGAACATGTCTCTCTATTTGACCCAATAATCTATTTGATCAGTCCTAAGACTGGCTGTAAGGTGGTCTGAACATGTCTCTCTATTTGACCCAATAATCTATTTGATCAGTCCTAAGACTGGCTGTAAGGTGGTCTGAACATGTCTCTCTATTTGACCCAATAATCTATTTGATCAGTCCTAAGACTGGTTGTAAGGTGGTCTGAACATGTCTCTCTATTTGACCCAATAATCTATTTGATCAGTCCTAAGACTGGCTGTAAGGTGGTCTGAACATGTCTCTCTATTTGACCCAATAATCTATTTGATCAGTCCTAAGACTGGCTGTAAGGTGGTCTGAACATGTCTCTCTATTTGACCCAATAATCTATTTGATCAGTCCTAAGACTGGCTGTAAGGTGGTCTGAACATGTCTCTCTATTTGACCCAATAATCTATTTGATCAGTCCTAAGACTGGCTGTAAGGTGGTCTGAACATGTCTCTCTATTTGACCCAATAATCTATTTGATCAGTCCTAAGACTGGCTGTAAGGTGGTCTGAACATGTCTCTCTATTTGACCCAATAATCTATTTGATCAGTCCTAAGACTGGCTGTAAGGTGGTCTGAACATGTCTCTCTATTTGACCCAATAATCTATTTGATCAGTCCTAAGACTGGCTGTAAGGTGGTCTGAACATGTCTCTTTATTTGACCCAATAATCTATTTGATCAGTCCTAAGACTGGCTGTAAGGTGGTCTGAACATGTCTCTCTATTTGACCCAATAATCTATTTGATCAGTCCTAAGACTGGTTGTATTATGACAAACTTGATATATTCTCACTTAGATGGCGTTCCTTGAGGACTGACGCGACAAGTTAATTATCTAGATCTTTCTGACGATCCGGATCAGCTGTGGAGTGGCGACCGTTATCTTCAAAATATAATAACTGTACTAGATCAGAAATCGAGACAGCTGGAATTATATATAAAAAAACACCGTTAGTTGAATACTTTTCATCTTCTGGCATATTGATTGAACTGGGTCGTATATCCTTACACGATGTGTATTCTTGTGTATATCTTGGTAGTGATATCGGTTGGGTAATTGGTACCCGAGAAAAATAACGTGTGGTGGACACAAAAGGCTGGAGGTGATGTCTTTGCTTTGGCGAATATGAAGAAGTGTAGGGATATTAAGTGCAGCACCAGAAAACCCGTTTTCTATTCCGAATTGAAGTCTGTTCATTTACGGTATATAGCAGCATTCGTCACGATTTTCAAACTTACCGTCCACTTTTACAACTTTCGTGAGGGTAAATTGTCCTTACCGTCCATTAAAATATAAATTTAGCTATTGTCCACTCTGTATATTTTGGAAGTTTTTAATACATCATCTTCATCATCAAGGAGCATGTCCTTTGCAGAACGTCTCTCCCATCATATTTGAAAGAAAGTCGCTCTCTTGCCAAATCTCCAACCTGCACAAGAGTCATGACAAAGCATTCCTTGACATCTTGGTGCCAACGTCTTCTTGGTCTGTCTCTGCCTTTCTTGCCCGGCTTCATACCTCCCATTACTGTTCTCTCAAGACAGTTATGTTCTTTGAAATGACCAGAGCATTACTAATTTTTCTGTTCATTGTACAATTTATGAACCAGTTCTTCTCTATGCCTAACTCTTATTGAATGTCTGAATTCTTCATTTTTTCGTTACAATGCATTCTGAGAACGTTACTACACCATTCCGACTCCAAGGAGTAGAATCTCTTCCTTGAGGTGTGTGCAACTGTCCATCTTTCACAACCGTATGCTGTAACGGGTTCTCAAATTTCTCACTCTTGTGGATTGTTGATATTCTGTAAAAGTTTTATCAGGCTGTGTAACTTCTGCATTTCCACAATAATAATAATAATAAAAGTAATAATAATAATATTAATAATAATATTAATAATAATAATAATTATAATAATAAATATATGTTTTTAATAAAGAATATAATTCTTCTGTTACTTGAAATCTAAATTCGCCCACTAGTTCTCCCTAGCGACTTGATTTGAAGAGCACTGATCTAGGGTTTTGATGTATGTCGAAAGGGACAGCAACAAAAACACTTCACAGGTTCATAAAGTATGCTGGTGCAGGATTGAAGAGATGAAATAGTATATGATCACATATGTGAAAGTGCTGGATAGATTCGGCCAAGTATCGTCTGGCCCAGACGTGCAGACACGTCGATGGCGCTGGTTTGGTCATACGTTAAGACGCTCGATGGACAGAATTGCCAGTCAGGCTGTTCTCTGGATTCCCAAGGGTAAGAGGAGTTGGGTCGTACCTTTCCTGAGATAAGTGAGCGATCTACTACACGGCTAAGCAGACGCGATTTAGAGGAAAACAAAATATACGCGGAAAGGGCAGTTACAAACAAACATACATGAAATAGGCAGATGTAGTGATCGACAGACAGATGGGCGGACGGGCGGGTTGATAGGGTGGATGGACGGATGGACAGATTGACAGACAGAGAGACAAGCGGGCCGACGGACAGATGGGCAGATATATATACTGAGAGAGAGAGAGAGTGAGTGAGAAAGAGAGAGAGAGAGAAAGAGAGAGAGACAGAGAGAGAAAGAGGCATAAAGAGAGAGTAAGAGACAAAACAGAGAGAGAGAGAAAGAGGCATAAAGAGAGAGAGTAAGAGATAAAACAGAGAGAGAGAGAGAGAGAGAAAGAGAAAGAGACAGAGAGAAAGAGACAGAAAGAAAGAGATAGTTTTTTGGCAGAACGATGGAGAGAGTATTAGGCATAAAGAAACAGAGAGAAAGAGACAGAACGAGAGAGTGTAAGAGACCGAGAAGGAGACAAAAGAGAGAGAGAGAGAAGAAAGAGACATATACAGAGAGAAAGAGCGAGACGAGACAGACACAGAGACAGACAGAGAGAGAGAGAAGAGAGAGACAGACAAAAAGAGCTACAGAGAGAAAGAAACAGGCAGAGAAAGAGAGTGCATGAGAGATAGAGAGAGAGAGAGAGAGAGAGAGAGAGAGAGGGCTGATACGTTGCAGGATGACCTGGCGTGAGATTGTTGAACACGTGTGCTTCATGTGAAGAACGGAAGTTTGAATTTGATGGATTGAATCATTGATTGCTATTTCTAATGTTAATGTGTCAATCATTTGACTTCACTTACAGGAGCTGACGGATGCAGACAGCCCAATCATTGATTACCTGGTTATAAGGTCAATCAGCGGACACTGCATCGGGGATGAAGTGGTGTATACATTGTACAAGATGTCAAACCTTTATTTTCTGTGATTAACCAGCTTGTTTCCTTTGATTACCTAACAAATAATCAAGCTCGATTTACAACTGGATAATCTAGAGCGTGTTCAAACCAGACATGAGACCAGTATCTCCACACTGAGAAGAATCCAGGCTAACATCTGATATTCAAACGCTAAACATTAACATGCCAACTTCTGAAATGGCCCGTCTCATGTATGCAGGTGGGGAGTGATTATGTGTGTATAGAAAAGGGCATGCGAAGCTACGGGTCTTGGGTTTCATGTACAGTTGGATCATCTTTCAAGTCTACATCACGAGGTTAGACAAGGACAACTTATGTTCTGAGAGAGGATACAACATTGGGGTAGAGTTACTTATAAAGGTGGTTTCAAAACCAACACTGCTTTCAGGAAGGATGTGTTTACGATTTACGTGTATCGGGTCTGAGATTTTGGGAAGGGGAGTGACACGCCCCCTTCCTCGCTGACTTGCCTACCAAGGCTGTAAAGCAAGTACCATTGTGGTTTGTGTAAGCTAGAGCCTTCCGTGATCGGGGAGCAAACCCTGGAGGTAAGGGATCTAACGCTTATGTTAAGTAGACGATCGATTAAGACCACACAAAATGGCCGACAGCAGCGAATATTTGAAGATAAACGATACATTTTGCTGTAGATTCAACCTAAGCTTGCGGAGCAGAGGATACGCCGGCTCACACCCATCAATCGGCACCAGTAACAGCAGAATCATCAACGACAACGGGGATCTGCCCAGAGCCACTCTGTCTGGTACCCATCCTAACTGCCAGCATAGTGATTGCAGTGACAGTCTTCTGAACGTGCAGCACTATTTAGGATCCAACATCACATGGAAGGAGGTTCATACACTGACAACTCTCTTCAGTAGGGATGTCACCGTGTTTTGTGACGCCAACACCGGAATACACGTCAATAATTTATCAGAAGTCAACGCGTCTTTTCTATCACAGGAGGATTATCTGGCAGAGACACTTGGGCCCAGGAACATCAGCATGGCGGCCTTGGTGATACTCACTATTCTTTACATCGTTATATTTCTCACTGGAGTTCTTGGAAATTTGTGCACGTGCGTTGTCATTACAAGGAATAGGTGTTTACACACAGCGACAAACTACTACCTTTTCAGTTTGGCTATTTCTGATGTCCTGACTTTGTTGTTGGGTAAGTAGATGTCAACGTTGTTGTTCTAGACTTGTCTTATTGTCCGTGAATTGCATGTCTGTTTTTGCAGAAGGCAGATGTGTCGGACCGAATCGTGAAAATATCGCAGTTAAGCTGTAATTTAGCGATACAACGCATTCCGTTCTCCGGATTACTTCTTGCTACTTGCAAAGCCTTGTTCAGGGTTTCGTAGCGGGAAATTGAGAACGAACGCAGAAGAAGAAGAAGAAGAAGAAGAAGAAGAAGAAGAAGATGAAGAAGGAGAAGAAGAAGCACGTATGTTGTCATTGTTACACTGTGTGTGTGTGTGTATACATATATATATATTGCTACTCTTCCTGTGATTGCTGATTCTACGAAAGTATTGCTGACTTTTGTAGGTGTTGTGTTAACAATGTTCATTTTCTGTTTCCAATATTGTTCAGCTGACCTTCAGCAAAGGATACAGGGCTTGGAGATGAGATGTTTTCGAAGACTTTAAAACGTCACGTACAAAGATCGAGTTACAAATGAGAAAATACGAAATAGAATTACAACAGCAATAAAGAAACTCGCTTGGTACGGTCACATATCGAGATCAAATGGTCTTGCAAATACGATCCTCCATGGAAAGAAGCAAGGCAGACGACGAAGAGGCCGTCCCAAACAGTGGTGGAAAAAAACATAAAAGAATGGACCAATCTCCGACCGGAAGAGGCACAGGCAGCGGCCGCTGTCAGAGAAGGGTGGCGTGGTGTTGTGAGGATGTCTTCCTCACTGGTTACGTGATGATCGAATCTGACCTGAATATTGTTTAAACAGCAACATCATCATCCTGTGGCAAGTCTTTTGCAGAACGTCGCTCTCATGACAGCCTGTCTGTAGGAAACTCTGTCTTCCGCCAGTCTTCCGGCCTGCTGCAGGGTCAATACCAGCGTCTCTTTTATGTCCTGGGTCTATTGTCTTCTCGGTCGGTCCCTGCCTCGTTTTCCAGTGACCATAACCTCCATGACCACTCTTTATAGTTCGTTGTGACGTTTGATGTGTCCAAACAACCGCAGTTTTCAGGTCATTACATCATTTATAAACCAATTCTCCTCTACATTCAGGTCTTCCCTGATGGATTTGTTTGGTGTTTTCTTTGTTCACAGGATTTTCAGTACTCTTCTGTAGCACTGTGTCTCAAAAGCACCGATCTTTGCTTTTAATGCTTTTGTAATCGTCCATGTTTCACATCCAGAAGTTGCCAACGAAAAAAAATGCACATTTTTAGGATCTTTAGTTTTAGTTCCGTTTTTGAATTATGCCATAAGTTCTGCATAATCTTCTGCATTGCCATAGTCAGTAATCTTCAGACTTCCTTTGTACAGTTTCCATTGTTTTTTAGTATTGATCCCATATATTCAAACATTTTCAATCTTTTCGCCAGCAATCTCGACTTTTTGCATAAACAGGTATTGTCAGATACCGCGCTGAGACAAAAAAAATAAAAAAATAAAAATAAATTTAATACTTCTTCTTCTTCATCGTACGCAGTCAGACAGTAACCATTATTTTTTAGAAAAAAGCGGCGGTCATCCTGAGGCTGTCGAAACTGCCATATAGCTTGTCTTGTGTTGCCACTGGTGATGGCCACATCTGCTCTCTCTGATCCTCGTATGTCGAGCAGTTCTGCAGCAGATGCTCAGCGGTCATTTTACCGGTACTGCACGGGCATTCGTCGGTACACCCTATCTTCAATTTGTTGAATAGGTGGTACCTCAGTCTATTGTGGCCAGTGCGAAGTCTGAAGACAACGACCTGCTCTCTTCTGTTCATCTGGTAATAGGCATCGTCTTTGGAAATTTTAATACAATCCTACGTTTCGACCAAAAGGCCTTCATCAGGGTTAAATAACAACAAAAATATATTAGATAACAATTTATACAGGAAGGGAAAAATACACCAAATAAAGATATGAACACATCCACCTTTTTACGTATTCTTCGTTTCCTCTTTGAGTCTATATATCATATTTTTGTTGGTCCTTTTTCCTAATTTCCATAATAACGTTCTTTCGGTCAAACCGAGGGTTTTGTATTTGTTGTCCTTGAATCGCGATATCTAGAACACTTAGAATACTAGTATTCAAACAGGCATGTTAATGTCTGTTGCTAGGTAACCGAAAGCTTGCTAGGCCTGGGGAAGGTGCAAGTTATTTTGGTAGAGTTTTAGATATAAATTTTGTCTGGGCAGCGGCCTTTGAGCGTACTATTTTCAATGTACAACGACCAATAGATTTTTAACGTTGGGTCTTTCTGAAATAAAGTCTGTTAATCTTTGAATATCGAGCGTTGACTTTGTTCATCTTTTAGTTCTGAATGTTTAGCACTGTTTTATTATTGTTCTACAGATTAAAATCTCATTAGCGTAGTGGTAGAGCACTGACGTCTTGGGGAATATGAAGGAGTTCAAATACTGTTACCAATACGTTCCAGTCGAACCAGCGGTTATTGGGTACCTAGATTACTTTTAGGGAAGGAAAGGCAGTTAGGAAAGTAAGTGCATTCGACACCTCATAAATAAGATGTGGCTTTGTGCAATGAAGCATTTGTAATTCCATCTCTGACAGCAGTGTCTTCCACGGGGCTACCTTTATGTTTCTATATGTATACTTTAAGGCAAAAACTACATGTTTCTGTTTGTTCGTCTTGTAACAAATAAACCACACAAAAAAAATGAATTTAAATTTTCACCGAACCTTCAGTGGGGAAATTTCTAAGTCAACACAACTATTTTCAGCTCTCTGCCGTTTTATTTGCCAGTTATTTAACATTTAAACCCTCGATCCGTGAGCTATAGTGATGTCAAAATGCTGTCTGAAATTTCCATATAGAGGCACAATTTTCTGGTCAATCCCTTTCCGAGTAAGTGACGTCAGAATAGGTACGCTGTGGCGATGATGCTATCTCAAGACGAAACCGGTGCAAAAGTGCTCCTTCCACCGTTGTGCTTCCTCATTGGGTATTCTGGGGTGTCCACTTTTGCGTTGAATGCTCAATGATTGTTTGCGCAACCGGAGAACATCTAAATTCCGTGTGAAGCAGGTCAGTGAAGCTAGTCTAAAATACCTACTACGTCTATGCAGGGAATTGTTCGAACCTTCTCCCGTGTAGTTTTTTTCTTCTGGGGTTGTTAGTGACCTTTCGTAGGCAACACATTTCGGAGGTGGCTAACTTTCATTTCAGGACCTAATTCAATGTCAATGTCTGGCTTTGGCAGAACATAGTTCAGATAAAGATACTTTTTATCATCTGTCCTTTTTGATTTAAGGGAAATCTTGCGGTGTCTTGGCTGTGGAGACAGCTGATATGAGGTCAATAAATAGTTAGCTTCTCGCAACTGCATTTTACTAACTATCGCTTATACCTTGGACTGAACAGGAATAAAATATGAAATAACTGTTATACGTTCTGTCTTCGACCCAAAACTGTTCTGCATCGTAACGTTCTTGTGCCACGTAATGAAACCTTCACTCTGCTTCCCGTGTCAGCATAAGATCTTCAATTTAGCAGTTCATAGTCAGGAAGTTAACTGCCTGTTTTATGTAGATGAACTCATCAAAATCCGATCAGTAGGTAATTCGTAGGCGTTACTCTCATAGAAATTGTCTGGGCCAAAGTTCTGTCCAGGAATCATGACACCCTTTCATATGTCTGGCTCCTTATCGCCTTCTGGAAGTGTGCGTAAATCAGATTTCTCCAAGACATTTTATTGATGTTATCGCCACTATAAATAGATCATGATCAGAAATAGATATCAATTATCATGGATACGATTAGAATTATTTTACAAGAATACAGTTTACTTTGCTTTATGGAAAATGGTTGATATCAACTTCATCGCATTTGGGCGTTCCATACGTGCTCAGTCCCTTTAATTGCTTAAACGTGCCGACACCAGATTACAAACTTCGTAGCTCTCTCGGTGAGGCTGAAATTGTCTCATGGTTTTGTCAGGTGTTTATTTATAGCTGAGTGACCTGAATGAAGATGTCAGATAATGAAACAATCCTCGACATTCATAATCTATGAAACTGAGGGCGATGAGATTCGAACGTGGTCACTCGAGCTTTTAAGAATAGCTCACAACCCATTAGTTAATTCGATCGTTTTGTGTGTTTTCTTCTGTCCGATTATCCTGAAATGGACATCGGCAATATACGCTTATACATGTGTTATATTTCACGGTCTAGTTCACCCGGCTGAACTTCGCTAGATTGGCGCTCTCCCCCCTAGCTGAAGATAGTGTCAGCTTTGTTATTTGAAATTGAGACACAACTATAATGTTATTCTTTCTATTTTACGCGTTTGCCTCACTAGTTTCTACTGGCGGAGGCGCGCCTATTCCACCTCAGACCGTAGTCAATTTGGGCGATATTGAGACACAACAATCAGTGCTTGGATGTTGGAGGAATGTGTGCGTCTGTATGTACCTATGCTAGGTTTGTATGCTCCTAGCAGCAAGCCCAACCAAAGTATAATGGAACGGCCTCCCCCTGAAGGCGCGTGTGAAAGTTGTGTAAGAGTGTAAATGCAGGACAGAGTCAAATGGAACAGAGTGAGGTAATCTAAAACAAACAGCAAGAGAGAGCTGGAAAAACAAAACTGAAAGCCTCAACCTAAACAAACTATGGAAGCTAGTCAGAGCCATGAATGACTAAACCCCTTCAAACAAACAAATTACCATCAAGCAGGGCGAAAACTTGCTCACTAGAAAAAAAGCCGCAAACGCTTTTGTAGAACACTATACCAAAGCAAACCACATCGAGGTCTCTGCAGATAGGCATACAGAAATTAGCGAAGAGCAAAAGGGGCACGACAACTTCAATACGGCACCAGAAAAGCATATGATGGCCAAATTAACAATGAGTGAAATGGAAGAGGCCATGAGAACATTAAAGAAAATGAAATCTCCCGGAAAAGACGGGATAACAAACGAAATGCTGATGGGGCTGAGCCAAACAGCGAAGAGGAAACTGCTATCGGTCCTGAACCAAAGCTGGTAAAGGGGAATTGTACCCTAGGCATGGAAAGACGCAGTACTTGTACCAGTACCAAAGAAAGGAAAGGACAAAACAGATCTAAATGGATACAGGCCTATCAGCCTACTGAGCTGTGTCGGCAAACTGATGGAACGTATGATAAACACCAGACTAATGTGGCATATGGAAGAAAAACCAATACTAATTCCACAGCAAGCCGGCTTTAGACAGCACAGATCCACTGAGGACCAGGTCATCCTCATAGCCCAGGAAATAGAAGATGCCTACCAGACACAGAAACACACAGTAGCGGTTTGGGTGGACCTGGAAAAGGCATTTGACAAAGTCTGGAAAGACGGACTTAGAGTCAAGCTAAGGAGAAGTGAAGTTTGTGGGAGAATGTACAAGTGGATCAACCACTACCTCAAACAAAGAACGGCCAGAGTCCCAGTACAAGGGCAGATGAGCAAAAAAGGTGACACTCGAGCAAGAAGTACCCCAAGGGAGAGTACTGTCACCCACACTCTTCCTGGTGTATATAAACGACATTACAGAGAATATACCAAGAAGAGTCCATAGCTCAATGTTTGCAGACGATCTGGCTTTGTGGACCTCTGAAAAGAATCTCACCATAGCAAGAAATCGGATGCAGCAGGCCCTAACATCGCTGGAAGAGAGGGCGAACTCATTGCTGGTCAAAATAAACGAGGAGAAAACCACATGTACAATATTCTCGCTTTCAATCAAACCCCAAAAACACCAAATTATGTCTAAATGGCAAATTCCTGCAGCCAAACGACAACCCAAACTATCTGGGAGTCACATTTGATCGGCGCATGACATGGAAAAGTCAGATCGAGAGAAACCGAATGAGAGACAGAGAAAGAATGGCAATCAAGAGGAAACTTGCTGGCACAAGCTGAGGAGCAGACGAAAGTATACTAAAGAAACTGTACACTGGAAGAGTGAGACCAGTTCTCGAGTATGGCATTTCGGCATGGACAACAGCAGCAAAGGCGAACTTCGATAAAGTTAACAAACTTCAAAACCAAGCCATGAGAGTTATATTAGGAGGCATGAAGTCAACGCCAATTGTAGAACTTGAAAAGATTACAAAGCTGCAACCCATGACCGATAGAAGAGACTGCAGAGCCGAGATGCAGTCAGAGAACTCCGAAGACTGACTAACCACCAAATGCACCTGAGATTTAACAATTTGGGAAATGGGAAACTAAAGCGGAGGAACTTTGCAGAAATAGCCAAAGCAAAGATGCACGAAGATCCCACAAACGCACTAACAACACCAAAGCCCATCACTACTGTTTGAAAACCTACCTGTAGGCAGGATATATTTCCAGTGGTGGTAGAAAATATACCAGGTATTGGAAACACAAACTGCCAGACTGAAAAACAAAGGAGAGATACTACCCTAAGCTTTATATTGAAAAACTACTCAAGCATGGACTGGACCCATGCATACACCGACGGTTCTGTTTACAAACACTACACAGAACGGAGGGGCAGGAGCATTCCTGAACCTACCAAATGGCAGAAAAATAAAACTTTCATTCGCTACTGGTAAGTACACAAGCAATTTCAGAGCGGAGACAGAGGCACTGAGGGCGGCAGTGGAAGAAATGGTGACAATAAAGAAAATGAAAGCCATATAGTCCTGCTTACAGATGCTCTGGCCGTAGTCACAGCGCTAAAAAGCCAGAAAAACACTGAGTTTAATGACTTAAGAGCAGCACTCTGTCAACTATGCCACCAGTCCGCACCAAAAAGGGTAGTGGTACAGTGGGTCCCATCCCACTGCAACATCCAAGGCAACGAGGAGGCAGACAGACTGGCAAAAGAAGGTGCAAGACTACCACAAACAGATACTAGTATGACGAACGAAGAGTCAAAACGGCTTATTAAAGCCAGATACATGACCAAATGGGAAATTGAACATACCGGTTACACCAAAAACGATGCCTATTACCAGTAGAACAGAAGAGAGCAGGTCGTTGTCTTCAGACTTTGCACTGGCCACAATAAACTGAGGTACCACCTATTCAAGAAATTGAAGATATGTGGTACCGACGAATGCCCGTGGGGTACCGAGAAAATGACCGCTGAGCATTTGCGGCAGAACTGCCCGACATACGAGGATCAGAGAGAGCAGATGTGGCCATCACCAGTGGAATCACAAGACAAGCTCTATGGCAGTGTCGACAGCCTCAGGATGACCGCCGCTTTTTTCGAAAAAATAATGGTTACTGTCTGACTGCGTACGAAGAAGAAGAAGAAGAAGAAGAAGAAGAAGAAGAAGAAGAAGAAGAGTAAGGTGAGAAGAGAGAGAAGTGGAAGACTCGCCTCCAGAGTAGCCATCAATTGTAGTATATGTACTGCGTGAACAGTACAGGATATATATAATGAACTGCCACCTGGAGAGAGATGGGCTTCGTCATGTGTGTAGCGGCTCAAGACACACCGTTGTTGTACGGCGGGACTAGTACTACAAACTGCAATAACGGTGCATCAACGACCTTCTAGGTTATGAGACTGATGATGATCACAACCCATCATATATAGTATATTGATTACCAGGCGTCTGTTACCGGAGGGCTCACAAGATGAGCAAATAAATGAAAATATAATAAATGGTAAATAATAATAACACGTTCGCTTAGCCGTCTGAGGCCCGTTGTGTCGGTCGGCCACATCTATAACCTAAAGCTCTTGCGTGGTTCAAGGCCTCGTCCAGAGGAGATGTTGGAGCCTTACTGTGCGGGGACGACGTCTTTTACACCTCCAGCCGGTTGAGGGAAGACTTTTGATGCTGAGGAACGCAACTTTCAAGTTTCGTCGGTACCAGAGTTTCCTGGTCCAGCTGAAGGAAGTGACCGTACATAGACATTCGCTGGATATCCAGTGTTTTCTGGTCCAGCTGAAGGAATGACCGTACGGAGACATCCGCGGCATGTCCAGTGTTTCCTAGTCCAGCTGAAGGAAGTGACCGTACGGAGACATTCGCCTGATGTCCAGTGTTTCCTGGTCCAGCTGAAGGAAATGACCGTACGGAGACATTCGCCTGATGTCCAGTGTTTCTTGGTCCAGCTGAAGGAAATGACCGTACGGAGACATTCGCCGGATGTCCAGTGTTTCCTGGTTCAGCTGAATGAAGTGACCGTACGGAGACATTCGCCGGATGTCCAGAGTTTCCTGGTCCAGCTGAAGGAAGTGACCGTACGGAGACATTCGCGGAATGTCCAGTGTTTCCTGGTCCAGCTGAAGGAAATGACCGTACGGAGACATTCGCCGGATATCCAGTGTTTCCACACTGGGTGGAGGCCTATTTGTGCATGTGGAAGGTCTCCAGTCTCGACATGCCATGTTTGGCTTGGCTTGGCTTCGTTCGTTCTCAATCTCCCGCTACCAAACCCTAAAATGGCTTAAGTAGCAGAATTTAGTCCAGAAAACGGAATGCGTTGTGTCGTAGTTTACAGCTTGACTGTGATATTTGCACCTTTCGGTCCAACACATCCGACTTCAGCAAGCATTTTTTGAGTACTGGGTTAGCATTCCCTCCTCGATCCATTGTCCTTAGCCAGTCTGCCCTGCTGCAGCTTGTTATCCAGGATCACCGCGTGGAGGTGTAGAAGTGTCTTGGCAGCTCTGTTTCGCTGGGCCTGATGCTAGCAGTCAGCTATGGGTCGCTAACCACTGCAGCTCCTGCGCTGCTCAGCATCTTGATCCCACATGCCATGTTTCAGTAATATCCCGGTTTCAGTGCCGTAAATCAGGACTGGCACCACGTAAGAATGGTATATTCTGATTGTTGTTTCAAGGAAGATCTTGCCGTTACTCCATACACGTCAATGGTCGTACATATCAGGCGCAGCTAGTCCGATCCACCTTGACTTCCATGAATGGAAGAACACATTTTAATTCAATGATTGCGGCTTTTGTTCCCATTCATTTGGTGCGCTTTAAATTGTGATGGGATAAGAAGGCCACTTTCCTCAACAGTCGCGCTCAATTTGCAGGCCAAGTTTTTATTTCGCTTTCTGACATGCAAAAAAATAACCCGCCATAAAAACACCAATGCTTTAATGAGGTTCAAACTAGTCTCTTTAATCGAAGATCATGCATAAGCCATTTGCTTCATGCTACAAAAACACCTTTATCTTTAATAATAAGGAAAGCATATGTGTCTGTGTCTGCCAAGTCAAAGTATACTGCTTCTCATCGCCAGTCACTGTGTTAAACGATATGTCACAGGGATAGGTTTTGTTGCCTCTGAAATATTAGCTCACGCTCGAACCAAAGAGCGACAGTAGAACGACGATGGACCGTTATTCTTCTTCTTGTTCATCATCTTCTTCTTCTTCTTCTTCTTCATCGATCAACTGATGATATGCTTCTAGTCCGATGAGGTTCACAAAGGAGACTACGTTTCAGGTCTTCGCCTTCCCCCACAGCTTTTCGAGCATGGTCGCTCCCCCAGGCCAGACTACCTCTCTTTGGTCTGTCTGTATGGGTAGGGAATTCTTGCAGAATATGTTCTGGTGTTTGCTTGGGTGCTCCGCAATCGCACGTGACAGTGTCTCTGAGACTCATTCTGTGGAGGTGGGCCTTGAGTCTACAGTGTCCTGTTCTGAAAATTGAAGATCTTTGTCTGCCCATCTCTGCCAATTTTGTCTATGCTGTCATTTTCTGGCTTGTATTCTTTGTGCTGTTCTGTCCATTCTGTCCTCATAGATCGTTTGATGAGTGTCTTTGTTTCTTTATAGCTCTGTAGATGGAGAATATGTTTACTGCCACTTCCGGCTTTTGCGAGCTCATCTGCTTTCTCGTCTCCAGGAATCCCACAGTGGGCCAGAATCCAATGTAGGACTAAATCTGTTTTTGGACCGTCATTAAGTAGCAAAATTATTATTCATAACAATTTTACAAGAATGCTATGCAGAATTTTGTGACATTTTTTGACAAAGTCATCGTGCCTGGCAAAACACTTTGTCCACCTGTCCACTAGCTTGTAGATGTCCAACACGCATTGTCCACCTGTTCACTAGCTTGTAGATGTCCTAGAGAAAAAACAGTCTTTGACCTGTAACAAATTTTCCACCACCTCCATTACTTAGTTGTCAGTTGGCTTAAGACCCACCTGCTACACACTTTCTTATAACCGAGATCTTTGTGGACAAATGTGTGCTCCATGCCGTGATTCGCCTTGAAATCTGCGGCTATTTAATCAATATTTACTGTTTCCACGGATGAGCTGGTCGATCTACTGTTTCATTGCGTCAGTTGGTACACTTGCTGGTCTCCTACTCCGCGGTTCCTCAATGACGTTTTGTCTTCCGTTTTGAAATCTTTCAACCCATTGACACACTTTTCTTTGACTAAATCAGATTTCTCCACAATGAACCTTCATTCATCTGTAGATTTAAGAAGGTTTCACACCCTCTGACCATAAAAAAAACGAATAACACTTGATAGTTCTTCCACGTTGCAAGTCTGCAGTGGGGCGACCATTTCTACCCTATATTGCACATGTGCATACTGCTCGATCATCTCATCTACATGTAGTATTTCCTAATTAGCCAGTTTGTGTCCTTAAAATACGTTTTCCGTTGTTAATAATCTTCTATGCACTTTATAATAAAAATTAGTCTACTTAATAACTGTCCCTCGAATATACATGTACAATAGTTTGAAACATTTATTTAGCCAGTATACATCAAGATATATTGTGTTACCATTACGCATATCACATGAAATCGTGTCAGTGGGACATGACGTGAGAGCCGTGGTGTGAAACGTGCCAGTACAATCTGCCCTCTTTGAAGATGGTCTATCCATTGATCGACAAAATGCATTAAATATTCAATATAAGTATAATTATTCCTGACCACGCCTGGTACGCCAGTTAGGTAATTATTAAAGGAGAAAATAGAAGAAGATTTGTGTGACATGTAATAAGAGAAAGAGATTATAGAAGGGAGTAACAGTTGTTATTGTTTGTCTGAGTTTTTCCTGCTGAATTGGTTTTCGCTCACGACGTTTATCCATTAGCGGGTTACAGTTGCTCTCTTTACACTATGAGATGCACTTTAGAAGGTATACCGAGATCATCATTGCTGTAGTGGAATGCGAGGCTCCTAAGTAAACTAACCAGCATGGTGATTAATGTGTCAATCCCCACCTCTCTGGTCAGACTTGATATACCACAACCTGATTCTGGGAGCACGAACAAAGACGTCATGTGGGATCTTGATTCAATACATTTCACCTGACTTTGACAGCGCTTGGCTCTCCTGACAGAAAAATAAACGCTTTTATTTCGACATGAGAAAAATAAAAATGCAAAATAAATTATAAATCGGCATGGTCAGATACCGTTAAAAGACAAAAACCCGAATAAAATCTACGTTACGACAATAAGCCTTCATCAGGTACAGCAAACAACAGCCATAATTAACTAACGAATAGTAGAAGAAGGGAACAACACATATTTAGAAGATGTCAATAATTAATTAGTTTCTTTATTGTTGTTGTTCCTTGTCCCTCATGAAGGCCTATTGGTCGTAACGTAGATTTCGTTCGTGTTTTCGTCTGACCATAATAATTTATATTTTTTTCACTTTGTTTTTTTTACATTATACATCTACTGTGACACCGCAGCCTCGCCTTATTTTAATTTTATTTCAACATGAACTAAAAAGGATACAATAATTCAGTTCTTTTAACTTAGTCAGCTATACTTTCACGTTTGACGTCAATCAATCATTTTGCTTCTTCACAAATATGAAATATAACCTTGAGGTTCTGAATATTTATTCATAGGCGTCTCAGTCTTTGCAGACCAGAGCGCAAACCTGGGCGCTGAATATGGAGACCCTGGGCTGCCCAAACGGCAGGATCCCCATCTTGGCCTCGCTGGTGTAATCCAAAGGAATGCAGAGAAATCAATTTGGCATCAGCTCAGCTGCAGGAGCTGCCGGAATGAGTTCGCAATTTTGAAACCGTCCGCGTTAGGTGCAACCACTCCGGAATTTTTGTCCGGGTTTACTCCCGTAGCCCTACCCTCTCCTGAGGTTTACACAAGGCAGTGGAGTAGTTGCCCGCAGATGCTAGGTTACTCGAGACATCCGATGATACTCTCATCGTCACAAGACCAGCCAGCACTATCTGGAACTTGTGGGTTTAAAATCAAAGTTCCTCCTCTCCTAGGCGAACTGCCTGAACAGGCTAACGAGCTTCGTCTACCCGGGTTTAGAGTCAGAGTTTACCTTCTCTTAGATTGGCTGCCAACCAAGGCTAATGAGACCAATCTGCCAGCCCAGTTATACCGCCGGGTACTCGGTCGCGCCCCACAGCAGACTCTGTAAGAAACAGGGGGCCCCTAATGAAGGTAATACTGGGGACACAATAATGTAGGAGAAGCCTTTAGCATAGAAACTTCTGAACAGCAAGCCGAAAAGTGAATCCAGCGGCGATCTCTACACCTGGAAAGGAGAGGCTATAGACGCTTCACTTTCTTTTAACAAGCGGGACGTCCAGCCCAGACCTCGCTACCCCTCATGAAAATCTATACACAACTACATACTACTGAATACTTATCAGTGCCCCACACTCTTATTTCATATTTGTGATGAAACATAATGAGCGATTAACGTCAGACGTAAAATGTACGTCAACTAAGATAAAATAACTACATTATTGTGTAAAGTGCATTATACAATAATTCAGTTTAAAAGAAAATGTATCTATTTATATTTAATCCTTTTTTATCTTTCAGAAATCTGAAGTGTTTCTTATATTAAATTATGATTAAAAAAATAAATTAGAAAAACATTTACATGATTTGAATGACGGACCTCTAGCATCCCAGGTAAGGATCCTACCCCTAGACCACCAATAAACTTTCGAAAAGTAAGTATATAGTGTTGGTTTGCTTAGACTACCCAGACAGACAGAAACACGTTTTGTATCGTACACAAGTGTTACCGCTTTATTGGTTCCAAATTGTTCCAAAATTGTCAGAAAAATATATAATTAAAGTGTTTTGTCATCGAATTTGCACCTGTCCGGAAAGTTTTATATTACTAGGTTTTCGAGGAGTTTCTGAATTTTTAATTCCCATATTTGACCCCAAACAGGTGAAGTTCAATAAAAACGTTTAGAAGACCTCTTGCATCTCAAGTTGAAAGACAAAAGCAGTAATGTGACCAGAGACAGTTTTTTTTTGGACATACAGCAGAAAGAATAGGACTAAAATCAAGGAAAAGTTTTCTGAGAACTGTACAGCCCTCATAACAGAACCCAAAGAGAAACACATAGACAAGTGGCGCCAAAAGAACGTTGAAGGTTGTATAAAGATTAAATAAAAACTTGCACCAGGACATGATTTGGTATATACTACGTGGAAATCTCTGGCCAGGTTAACAACAGGTGTGTCCAGGTGTGGGTCTGACCTGAACCAAATAGTAGGTGTAGATCTCTGACCAGGTTAACAACAGGTGTGTCCAGGTGTGGGTCTGACCTGAACCATATTCTAGGTGGACATCTCTGGTCAGATTAACAACAGGTGTGTCTAGGTGTGGGTCTGACCTGAACCATATACTAGGTGGAGATCTCTGACCAGGTTAACAACAGGTGTGTCCAGGTGTGGGTCTGACCTGAACCATATTCTAGGTAGAGATCTCTGACCAGGTTAACAACAGGTGTGTCCAGGTGTCAGTCTGACCTGAACCATATACTGGTAGATATTTCTGACCAGGTTAACAACAGGTGTGTCCAGGTGTCGGTCTGACCTGAACCATATACTAGGTAGAGATCTCTGACCAGGTTAACAACAGGTGTGTCCAGGTGTCGGTCTGACCTGAACCATATACTAGATAGAGATCTCTGACCAGGTTAACAACAGGTGTGTCCAGGTGTGGGTCTGACCTGAACCATATACTAGGTAGAGATCTCTGACCAGGTTAACAACAGGTGTGTCCAGGTGTCGGTCTGACCTGAACCAAATACTAGGTAGATATCTCTGACCAGATTAACAACAGGTATGTCCAGTGTCGGTCTGACCTGAACCATATACTAGGTAGAGATCTCTGACCAGGTTAACAACAGGTGTGTCCAGGTGTCAGTCTGACCTGAACCATATACTGGTAGATATTTCTGACCAGGTTAACAACAGGTGTGTCCAGGTGTCGGTCTGACCTGAACCATATACTAGGTAGAGATCTCTGACCAGGTTAACAACAGGTGTGTCCAGGTGTCGGTCTGACCTGAACCATATACTAGATAGAGATCTCTGACCAAATTAACAACAGGTGTGTCCAGGTGTGGGTCTGACCTGAACCATATACTAGGTAGAGATCTCTGACCAGGTTAACAACAGGTGTGTCCAGGTGTCGGTCTGACCTGAACCAAATACTAGGTAGATATCTCTGACCAGATTAACAACAGGTGTGTCCAGGTGTCGGTCTGACCTGAACCATATACTAGGTAGAGATCTCTGACCAGGTTAACAACAGGTGTGTCCAGATGTCGGTCTGACCTGAACCATATACTAGGTAGAGATCTCTGACCAAGTTAACAACAGGTGTGTCCAGGTGTCGGTCTGACCTGAACCATATACTAGGTAGAGATCTCTGACCAGGTTAACAACAGGTGTGCCCAGATGTGTGCCTAACCTGAAAAAGTTGGGATATACAGACAATGAACATTGCTAATCTGGGATCGTCAAAGACCCAGAACACGCTATATGCCCCAGTAGGCAGGAATCTTGTACCGTGGATGCCCTGATGGTGCCAACTGAAAGATTAATGACGCTGACTCGTACATTGGCGAAGACTGTGAGGTTACCTGGCACGGAAAGTAATTAATTAAGTTTAAAAACGCATTGCTACTGAATAGCAAGAATATATACAGCTTTTTTTCAATTAGCCTCCCAGAAAGCACTCAGGACTACATACCACGTCCTTACAGGAAAACCTGAACCAAACCACTCGGGATGCAGTGGAAGTTCCCGTAGCAATTTCTACAACATGGTGAGGCTGCTATCCTCAATACCAACTTTCTATTTCCACCTTTCCCAACAAATATGCAGTAAAACTGGACCTGTTATTTCCTCCACAGCAAGAGTGGCCAGAGATCTATTCAGGAATTATATCAATTTATCTGAATGTTAACATCGGAAACAAATAATTCCATACTTTGCTTGAATCTTAATAATACATGTCGTGCAGTCAGAATATTCACCCCCCCCCTCCCCCCCTCCCCCAAACCCCCATAGTAACTAACTGTTTTCATGGAATTGTACATGTTTCTTTCGTTAAAGATTGGATCACTTTTAAATATTCTACAATCTTGTTTATGTCCGAAACAGTCCGTTGTATGTAACATATATAGATGCAAAAAACAACAGCTTGATGTTTGTGGGGGAAGCTGATATTGATGCGATTTTGCCATGTTGGAAGTTGTGTGGTCCCTCTAATCATTTCTGATTACTTGTAAATATGTGAGCTTGAATTGTCATGACATCAAAGCTAGCCTTGTCGACAGCTCTTAAGCCTTGTGGCTAGCTCCCTGGTAGCGAATCGGGGTGGATTGTGGAATAATTAAATAAGTGGCATTCAGCACTTTCCAGCATGTATGTTCGTAGGGAACATCTTTGTGCCTGGTGGAATGGGGGATGGATGGATATTATACAAAGATGACAGGAGAAATCGCAGACAAAAGGATTAATTTGTGATCAGGGATAATATGGGGAATACGGGTTATATATGATTTGAGATGGATAATTTTTACTGGGAGTTAGGTGATAAAATAGAAGGAGGTTGGTGATTATATTGTTGTTGTTGGAGGGAGGTTGGTGACTTTATTTTTGGAAGAAGGTTGGTGATTATATTGTTGGAGGGAAGTTGGTGATTATATTGTTGTTGTTGGACTGAGGTTGGTTATTATATTGTTGTTGTCGGAGGGAAGTTGGTGATTATATTGTTGGAGGGAAGTTGGTGATTTTTCTGTTGGAAGGAGGTTGGTGATTATATTGTGGGAGGGAAGTTGGTGATTTTTTTGTTGGAAGGAGGTTGTTGATTATATTGTTGGAGGGAAGTTGGTGATTTTTTTGTTGGAAGGAGGTTGGTGATTATATTGTTGGAGAGAAGTTGGTGATTTTTTTGTTGGAAGGAGGTTGGTGATTATATTGTTGGAGGGAAGTTGGTGATTTTGTTGTTGGAAGGAGGTTCGTGATTATATTGTTGGAGGGAAGTTGGTGATTTTTTTTGTTGGAAGGAGGTTGGTGATTATATTGTTGGAGGGAAGTTGGTGATTTTTTTGTTGGAAGGAGGTTGGTGATTATATTGTTGGAGGGAAGTTGGTGATTATATTGTTGTTGTTGGAGGGAGGTTGGTGACTTTATTGTTGGAAGGAGGTTGGTGATTATATTGTTTTTGTTGGAGGGAGGTTGGTGACTTTATTTTTGGAAGAAGGTTGGTGATTATATTGTTGGAGGGAAGTTGGTGATTATATTGTTGTTGTTGGACTGAGGTTGGTTATTATATTGTTGTTGTCGGAGGGAAGTTGGTGATTATATTGTTGGAGGGAAGTTGGTAATTTTTATGTTGGAAGGAGGTTGGTGATTATATTGTTGGAGGGAAGTTGGTGATTTTTTTGTTGGAAGGAGGTTGGTGATTATATTGTTGGAGGGAAGTTGGTGATTTTTTTGTTAGAAGGAGGTTGGTGATTATATTGTTGGAGGGAAGTTGGTGATTTTGTTGTTGGAAGGAGGTTCGTGATTATATTGTTGGAGGGAAGTTGGTGATTTTTTTGTTGGAAGGAGGTTGGTGATTATATTGTTGGAGGGAAGTTGGTGATTTTTTTGTTGGAAGGAGGTTGGTGATTATATTGTTGGAGGGAAGTTGGTGATTTTTTTGTTGGAAGGAGGTTGGTGATTATATTGTTGGAGGGAAGTTGGTGATTTTTTTGTTGGAAGGAGGTTGGTGATTATATTGTTGGAGGGAAGTTGGTGATTTTTTTGTTGGAAGGAGGTTGGTGATTATATTGTTGTTGTGCGAGGGAGGTTGGTTATTATATTGTTGTTGTTGGACGGAGGATGGTTATTATATTGTTGGAGAGAAGTTGGTGATTTATTGTTGTTGTTGGAGGGAGGTTGGTGATTATATTGTTGTTGTTGGAGGGAAGTTGGTGATTATATTGTTGGAGGGAAGTTGGTGATTTTTTTTTCGGAAGGAGGTTGGTGATTATATTGTTGGAGGGAAGTTGGTGATTTTTTTGTTGGAAGGAGGTTGGTGATTATATTGTTGGAGGGAAGTTGGTGATTTTTTTGTTGGAAGGAGGTTGGTGATTATATTGTTGGAGGGAAGTTGGTGATTTTTTTGTTGGAAGGAGGTTGGTGATTATATTGTTGGAGGGAAGTTGGTGATTTTTTTGTTGGATAGAGGTTGGTGATTATATTGTTGTTACTGAAAGTAGAACATGCATACATGCGCACATATACATACATGTTAAGAGTGAAATACTTGTCTCCTCGAACATTTATTCCCTTTTGTTTAACATTTTCTGATACTTCCTCGCTCAAATACAGCTGTTAGTTCACATCCACTAACACAGCTACGAAACTTGGACAGACGAAAATAGACGAGGAGATACCAGTGAACTAAGTTAAAGGACTCATTTAATGATGTAAAGCTCGTTCAACCATTGGTGAAGGGTCTCACCCCAGCCTGGCATGTCAAGAAGGTGGAAGATTGCTTCATTACATGCTCAGTTCATTTGTTGTCTGGGGTTACAATGTTTTTAAGGACAGGCCTGGATGACGAATATTGTCGTTGCCGGTTAATCTGCTGACATAAAAGGATGGAAGTTCGGTTTACAGCACCGTAACTATGACAACAGTGATCAGAGCTACGTGACACCTTTGTGATAATAATCTCTACTTAGATGACTCTAATGGCATGCACATGGAACGTAAAGCCAGTAAAATGGCGACCTACAGAAAATTACGGTTGAAGCAACGTGCTGTGATTGGATTTCCGACGGCGGAATGTTGTGTGTTCAACGATATGCATAGAATGAAAACTGCGGTATAAGATGACGCCTGTGTGGATGTCAGTACTGTCAGGAGGTAGGCACGCACTGTAAAAAGCAACAATCCAGCAACGGCGAACCTGCATGCGAATGGTCGTAGTGTGGGACCAATCACAGCTAAGAATGTATAGCGCCAAGCTCGTCTAGACGAACTGATTAAAGCCAATTGTCGTATCAAGCATAAAGACATCGCCGCAATGCTTAAAATTTCGATAAGGCGAGTCCATTACCTTATCCATGCCCTGTTCGGTATACAAAAGTGTGTACGACATGGGTCCCTCGCATGCTGACGTACGCAATTCTTCAGCGCGACTATCCTTGCCCACCCAGAAGTCCACAAACAATGGCTGCATATTAGCGTCTCAAGTTTGATGACATTTTACTACATCCATCGTACAGCCCCGATTTGGGCCCTTTGTGACATCTTCCTCTTTCCCTAGCTGAAGTTACACCTCAAAGAACACCTCAAGTAACACCTCAAAGGACACCTCAAGGAACACCTTAAAGAACACCTCGACACCTCAAGGAACACCTAAAGGAACACCTCGACACCTCAAGAAACACCTCAAGGAACACCTCGACACTCTAAGGAACACCTCAAGGAACACCTCGACACCTGAAGGAACAGCTCAATGAACACCTCAAGGAACACCTCAAAGGACACCTCAAGGAACGCCTCAAGGAACACCTCAAAGGACACCTCAAGGAACACCTTAAGAAACACCTCAAGGAACACCTTAAGAGACACCTCGACACCTCAAGAAACACCTTAAGGAACACCTCGACACCTTAAGGAATGGCTAAAGGAACACCTCAAGGAACACCTCAAGGACCACCTCAAGGAACACCTCAAGGAACACCTCGACACCTCAAGGAATGGCTAAAGGAACACCTCAAGGAACACCTCAAGGACCACCTCAAGGAACACCTCAAGGAACACCTCAAGGAACACCTCAAAGGACACCTCAAAGGACACCTCAAAGGACACCCCAAAGAACACCTCAAGGAACACCTCAAAGAACACCTCAAGGAACACTTCAAGGAACACCTCAAGGAACACCTCGACACCTCAAGGAACAGCTCAAGGAACACCTCCAGGAACACCTCGACACCTCAAGGAACACCTCAAGGAACACCTCAAAGAACACCTTAAGGAACACATCAAAGGACACCTCAAAGGACACATAAAAGGACAACCCAAAGAACACCTCAATGAACATCTCAAGGAACACCTCAAGAAACACCACAAAGAACACCTCAAGGAACACCTCGACACCTCAAGAAACACCTCGACACCTCAAGGAACACCTCAGGGAACACCTCAAGGAACACCCCAAGGAACAGCTCAAGCAACACATCAAGGAACACCTCGACACCTCAAGGAACACCTCAAGGAACACCTTAAGGAACACCTCGACACCTCAAGGAACATCTCAAGGAATACCTCAAAGAACACCTCAACACCTCAAGGAACACCTCGACACTTCAAGGAACACCTCAAGGAACACCTCAAGGAACATCTCAAGGAATACCTCAAAGAACACCTCGACACCTCAAGGAACACCTCGACACCTCTAGGAACACCACAAAAAATACCTCAAGGAACACCTCAAAGAACACCTCAAGGAACATCCCAAGTAACACCTCAAGTAACACCTCAAGTAACACCTTAAGTAACACCTCAAAGGACACCTCAAATGACACCTCAAGGGACACCTCGACACCTCAAGGAACACCTAAAGGAACACCTCAAGGAACACCTCAAGGAACACCCCAAGGAACAGCTCAAATAACACCTCGACACCTCAAGGAACACCTCAAGGAACACCTCAAGGAACACCTCGACACCTCAAGGAACACCTAAAGGAACACCTCGGCACCTCAAGGAACAGCTAAAGGAACACCCCAAGGAATACCTCAAGGAATACATCGACACCTCAAGGAACGTAAAGGAACACCTCCACCTCAAAGAACAGCTCAAGGAACACCTTAAGGAACACCTCGACACCTCAAGGAACACCTCGACACCTCAAGGAACAGCTCAAGGAACACCTCAAGGAACACCTCGACACCCCAAGGAACAGCTCAAGGAACACCTCAAGGAACACCTCTACACCTAAAGGAACAGTTCAAGGAACATCTCGACACCTCAAGGAACACATCGACACCTCAAGGAACAGCTCAAGGAACACCTCAACACTTCAAGGAACACCCCAAGGAACACCTCACGGAACACCTCGAGACCTCAAGGAACAGCTCAAGGAACACATCGACACCTCAAGGAACACCTCAAGGAACACCTCGACACCTCAAGGAACACCTCAAAGAACACTTCAATGAACACCCCAAGTAACACCTCAAGTAACACCTTAAGTAACACCTCAAGTAACATCTCAAAGGACACCTCAAAGGACACCTCAAGGGACACCTCAAGGGACACATCGAGACTCCAAGGAACACCTTAAGGAACACCTCGACACCTCAAGGAACACCTAAAGGAACACCTCAAGGAACACCTCAAGGAACACCTCAAGGAACACCCCAAGGAAAAGCTCAAGGAACACCTCGACACCTCAAGGAACACCTCAAGGAACACCTCAAGGAACACCTCGACACCTCAAGGAACACCTAAAGGAACACCTCGGCACCTCAAGGAACAGCTAAAGGAACACCCCAAGGAATACCTCAAGGAATACATCGACACCTCAAGGAACGTAAAGGAACACCTCCACCTCAAAGAACAGCTCAAGGAACACCTTAAGGAACACCTCGACACCTCAAGGAACACCTCGACACCTCAAGGAACAGCTAAGGAACACCTCAAGGAACACCTCGACACCCCAAGGAACAGCTCAAGGAACACCTCAAGGAACACCTCTACACCTCAAGGAACAGTTCAAGGAACACCTCGTCACCTCAAGGAACACATCGACACCTCAAGGAACAGCTCAAGGAACACCTCAACACTTCAAGGAACACCCCAAGGAACACCTCACGGAACACCTCGAGACCTCAAGGAACAGCTCAAGGAACACATCGACACCTCAAGGAACACCTCAAGGAACACCTCGACACCTCAAGGAACACCTCAAAGAACACTTCAATGAACACCCCAAGTAACACCTCAAGTAACACCTTAAGTAACACCTCAAGTAACATCTCAAAGGACACCTCAAAGGACACCTCAAGGGACACCTCAAGGGACACATCGAGACTCCAAGGAACACCTTAAGGAACACCTCGACACCTCAAGGAACACCTAAAGGAACACCTCAAGGAACACCTCAAGAACACCTCAAGGAACACCCCAAGGAACAGCTCAAGGAACACCTCGACACCTCAAGGAACACCTCAAGGAACACCTCAAGGAACACCTCAACACCTCAAGGAACACCTAAAGGAACACCTCGGCACCTCAAGGAACAGCTAAAGGAACACCCCAAGGAATACCTCAAGGAATACATCGACACCTCAAGGAACGTAAAGGAACACCTCCACCTCAAAGAACAGCTCAAGGAACACCTTAAGGAACACCTCGACACCTCAAGGAACACCTCGACACCTCAAGGAACAGCTCAAGGAACACCTCAAGGAACACCTCGACACCCCAAGGAACAGCTCAAGGAACACCTCAAGGAACACCTCTACACCTCAAGGAACAGTTCAAGGAACACCTCAACACCTCAAGGAACACATCCACCTCAAGGAACAGCTCAAGGAACACCTCAAGGAACACCTCAACACCTCAAGGAACATCCCAAGGAACACCTCACGGAACACCTCGAGACCTCAAGGAACAGCTCAAGGAACACATCGACACCTCAAGGAACACCTCAAGGAACACCTCGACACCTCAAGGAACACCTCAAAGAACACTTCAATGAACACCCCAAGTAACACCTCAAGTAACACCTTAAGTAACACCTCAAGTAACATCTCAAAGGACACCTCAAAGGACACCTCAAGGGACACCTCAAGGGACACCTCAAGGGAAACAAGTACGCTTCTGACCATGAAAGGCAAGCAGCTGTTCGCATCTCGTTTTTGAAGAAGGTCTGATTTGTTCCTCGACAGAATGCAACAACTAGCCCGACGTTGGCGCTTGTGTGTAGATCGCGATGGATGGTGTCTACGTTGACAAATAATGACACATCCCCTAAACGAGACCCCAAGCTTAAATAAAAATGTATAACTCATGTTTAATAACAAATTATTTCCCCAAAGGCAAGACTTTCAAATCGCGTTTGTTATTGACAAAAGCGAGGCTCCATTAAATAATAATAGAAAACTCGAACAATTGACAGCCTCTAATTGAGTACCTGATTTGGTGGTTAGATATGAATATCGCGCAGCACTGCTACCGCTGCCAGACAGGGGATCAAAGAGTAGTTTCTCTGTAATCTGGCAAATGGACTAAGAAGGGTTGTGGATTGAACTGGCCACTTTAACTTTTAGGAAATTTAAGCGACCAAAACGTCAATAGATAGGTTGACAGTTGGTGACTAGGCTTGGACTTATTGAAGACAAGTGCTCCAGGAAGAGCTCAAAGGCTAATCATGATTGATTGACTGATTCTTTGATTGAATGATTGATTGTCTTAATCAGTTCATTGATTGACTGATTCTTTGAATGATTGATTGTCATAATCAGTTGATTGATTGACTGATTCTTTGATTGAATGATTGTTATAATCAGTTGATTGATTGACTGATTCTTTGATTGAATGATTGATTGTCATATTCAGTTGATTGATTGACTGATTCTTTGATTGAATGATTGGTTGTCAAAATCAGGTGAGTAGCCATGGACCACAGAATCAGTTAAGCCCGCAGGAAGCATTCCTTTCACAATCCAAACACACGATAATCACTTGTCTATGTGAAAAACCATTACAAGTAATACAATAATTCCAACTCAGGGACGTCAAGAAACTTCAGTTTAAAATAATGAAACAAGGCACATTTCTAAAGTTATGGTAACAGAGAAATGAGAAACAGACTCCGAATCCATATCTGCGAGTCGATAGTGAATGCACGCGATGATTAACTTAACGATTTTGTACGTCCGGACAGGCCTGTTAAGTGCCTCGTTAAGTTGCTGTAGTTTCACTCACATCCCGAACGTGCGGATGAAGGTGAACAGGACTCCCTTATGGCACTTGTGCTGTGCATGATTTCATTTACTTGTCGCTCACTACTACAGGGATTACGTGGATCCCCCCACTTCGTTAATCAGATTTCCAAGAAACAGCCAGTATCCTGGGAGAACTGCGTAGAGGTGAGTTTGGGGGTCTTGGTCAGTAGATTTCGCCTGACCCTGACTGGCAATGTCTAGTCAGTATGTTTTACCAGACCACATGCTAGCATCCTCTGTCTACTAGCAGCGAGAAACGTGTTTCTTGCACATCTGAAATACGGCGGAAGTGACTGGTACGGGCCCCGAGTGTTGGTTAAAATGGCAAGGCCCGTCAAGGGTCCATCAGAATTGTTCTAGCTCAGGACTAGACAATACACAACCGACACAACCGCTTTAAATGTTGGCAGTGGAGACTGAGCAGTGGAGAAGTTGTAGCTGTCAGCAGCCCAGATCTGCCAAGACACTTCTCCACCTTCACGAGGTGATCCTGGATAACAGGCTGCGACAGGACAGACTGACTAAGGAGCTGGGATCAAAGAGGGAAGGCTAATCATATACCCATGTATGCCAAGCTTGTTGGATGTGTCGGACCAAAAGGTACAAATATACAGTCAATCTGTAAACTGCAACACAAAAGCATTCCGTTCCCGGATTACATCCTGCTACTTGTAGAGATTCCAGTGCCTTGTGGAAACCTTGGAAGAAAGTAAAGCTATGAGAGTAAACCCAAACAGAAAATCCGGAGTGGTAGCACCTAAGTCGGATGGATTCAAAATGTTTATTTCCTTCAAGCAGGTCCTGCAGCTGATCTGGGGCCAAATTTTCATGCTTTGCATTTCTTTGAATTACACAAGCTGTGCCGAAAGAGGATCCTGTAGTTTAGGCAACACAGTGTCTCCATATTTAGAGCCCAGACTAGGGCCCTGGCGAGGCTACAGAGACTAAGACGATTATGATGACTTAAAGCCATTGTGGGAGTTTGAGAACAAGTTACGACAAAGAAGAAAGCATCACACACGTATGTCGTGTTCTGTAGCAGCATAATACCTTTCTGTTTTGGTACCGTTGTAGTATAGAAGACCGCACAACCCCTCCAGAACTATTTAGCTAGAATTCTCGAGAGCTAATCGCCCACGGAAGCTGATTATTATTAAGTAGAGGAACGTAGCTGTCGTTAATGGCTCCAATTGAGAAGCGAGTGTGTCAGCAAATTGTCTCCAGTGATCTGTCAGGCAAGACACATTCCGTCCACTTGTATGGATCAGACAAGAGATCTTCTTCTCTTTGATCTATATCTGTGAATGCTTTGCTCGCATACCGTCGCAGACGCACTAATCCGACACGGTTCTTTTTTTCTTCTGATCTTGGGGGAAAAGAATCTTTCGCTTTTTTGTTCCTGTATTGATGTAGGAGATATGAGTCATCAAGTGGTAGAGTCCTAGCTACTCATGAAAAAAGGCTCGAGGTATGATCCTCGTTATTGTCTCTCTCCAGTAAGTGGCGGCATGCAGGTTCGCCATCCACAGAGCAATAAAGAAGCAAATAGATTCATAAAACGATCCATGGGGACAAAATGGAGAGACCAGCACAGAGAATACAAGTCATAAAATAACAGCATTGACAAACTTGACAGAGATTGATAGACAGAGATCTTCAGACTCATAACGGGACATTGCAGACTCAAGGCCCATCTCCAGAAAATAGGTCTCAGAGTCATTGCCACATGCGATTGTCGAGCAGCCAAGCAAACAGAAGAACATATTCTCCACGCAAAAAAAATGCAAAGGCAAAGGCCGTCGTCCATCGTAGACGATGATGGCATAATTTATTTTGCTAGCGATATTTTTAGTAAGGATTAACTGGGCTACTTTTTATCCTCACTCTCTCGTCTCGTGGCGCCCGACTCCAGTGGCAAGTCAAGGACAAGACGACTAGGGGGCGACTACGAGATGCAGGGGACTCCGCATCAAGCACTCGTGAATAAGACGATGGAGTCCGGAGTCGAACCCACACCCCCTGATCACGAGGACGACGGCTTAACCACTTCGTCCTGACTGCCGTACTTATACAGACTAAAGAGAGGCAGTCTGGCTCACGGAAACGACCATGCTGGACAAGATGTGGGGCACCGGCGTGAAACGCTGTCTTCTTCGTGAACTTTACCGGACTAGAAGACTAGCATCAACTGATCGAAAAAGAACAACACAGTCATTCGTCAGTCAACGTAGCTGTATATAGGTGCGCAGCTTACTGTTTTATGAACATGGGGCCACCAATATAGTTTTCCTCCTTGTAGGAAGCCAGTATGAAAGCAATTACAGCACTCTTGCAGAAGTGGTTTTTCTGGCACTTTATTTTACAAACATGATGAAGTTGCTAATTCAATGTACAGCCCTATTAAGTCGCTCTGTAGGGGAGCTTAAACGCTTATTGGCGGCCATAAAAGAACTGCTTTCACTGACCTGTATCGACACGCTCTACTGTAACTAGATGCAATTTGGTACTTGACTCAGAGTTAAAGAAATCATCTGACGAGGAAGGGCACTGGTCAAGCTACTTGAGAAAAAAAAATGTTTAGTACTACAAAAAAGTTTTTGCACTTCATCCCTGTCGTCGATTTCTGTAGCTTTATTTTCATAGTTTACCTTTCATTTGGCGAAGGTGCAAACTTTAATCCAGATACAGCACTAAAAAGCCATAAAAATACTGAACAATGATTTATGAGCAGTACTCTGTCAACTATGCCAGCAATCCGCACCAAAAAAAGTAGTAGTACAGTGGGTTCCATCCTACTGTAACATCCAATGCAACGAGGAGGCAGACAGACTGGCAAAAGAAGGTGCAAGGTACCACAACCAGATACTAGTATGACATACGAAGAGTCAAAACGGCTTATTAGATCTAGATACATGACCAAATGGGAAACAGAACATACTGGCTACACAAAAAAAACGATGCCTATTACCAGTTGAATAGAAGAGAGCAGGTCGTGGTCTTCAGACTTCGCACTGGCCACAATAGACCGAGGTACCACCTATTCAACAGTTTTGAAGATAGGTGGCACTGACGAATGCTCGTGTGGTACCGGGAAAATGACCGCTGAGCATTTGCTGCAAAACTGCCCGACATACGAGGACCAGAGAGAGCAGATGTGGCCATCACCAGTGGCAACACTAGACAAGCTCTATGGCAGAGTCGACAGCCTCAGGATGACAGCTGCTTTTTTCGAAAAAATAAAGGTCGACGTCTGATAGCGTAAGAAGAAGAAGAAGAAGAAGAATCCAAATACATAAATGTTTTTGGTTTTATCACTTCAAATGCGCGCCGTAATATTTGAATTATCTCAAATGAACCATGACCATCTTCACGAACGGAGAAATATTGTGTGCTATCAAATTTCGAGTTCGGGGTATGAAACTGTTAACGATAACTTTTCAAATAGAAAATAGAGCAAGAAAGGCAAACAAAGAATAAAAAACAGAAGATGAAAAGAAAGAAAGACAGTTAAAAAGAAAGAATGGATATAAGACCGAGTAGTCCAAACCTGATTTTGAAGTTGTGAGAGAATGAAAGAATACAGGACAGAAATTAAAACATGTGTGTGAGGTTATGGAAGGAAGGAAAGAAAGATAGGATACAGGACAGAAATTAAACCTGTTTTGGGAGGTTATGGAAGGAAGGAAAGAAAGATAGAATATAGGACATGAAATTAAACCTGTTTTGGGAGGTTATGAAAGGAAGGAAAGAAAAAAAGAATATAGGACATGAAATTAAACCTGTTTTGGGAGGTTATGAAAGGAAGGAAAGAAAAAAAGAATATAGGACATGAAATTAAACCTGTTTTGGGAGGTTATGAAAGGAAGGAAAGAAAAAAAGAATATAGGACATGAAATTAAACCTGTTTTGGGAGGTTATGAAAGGAAGGAAAGAAAAAAAGAATATAGGACATGAAATTAAACCTGTTTTGGGAGGTTATGAAAGGAAGGAAAGAAAAAAAGAATATAGGACATGAAATTAAACCTGTTTTGGGAGGTTATGAAAGGAAGGAAAGAAAAAAAGAATATAGGACATGAAATTAAACCTGGTTTTGGAGGTTATGAAAGGAAGGAAAGAAAGAGTAAAGGACAGGAAGCCAAACCTGTTTGTGAAGTTATAAAACGAAGGAAAAAAAGAAAGAGTAGAGAACAAGCATCCTAACATGTTTGTGAAGTTATGAAGAGAAGACATAAAATGAAATGAGACAGGGTGACAGCTCTGCACAGTGACGAATATTGAAAGGGCGCGTGTCGCTGTGTGTTTGTGATGAACTATTCTGTAAATGGAGATGAAAGTGAGAAATCAGAGGTTATAGGTCAAACGCGTGCAGTGAATGATGGATGAGCCTCTAATAACAGCTGATTTATCGCTGAGCAAGGACAGGCGGGAAATGTAGTGGCGGCACCTGCATTTTGGCAGGGTACTGGGGTGGAGAGCTTCGAGGTAAAGGATACCCGTCAATCAATTAAATAATACAAAATACGTTTTTCGTCAGCATTGTTATGTTTCACCAAACAAAAACGGCATCACTGGCATTTCGAAAGACTCACAGATTATGAATACCATTCAGAAAATGGCGCAGAGCGGAAATTCTGAACAGTTCCTTAACTCGAACTCCAAAAATATTCCAATAATGAAAATATTCAGGAATGAAATATCTGTGTGTTTACAATAGTAAACAAAGTCGGCAATTGTAAATAGGTTATTAATAAACAAGAATACAATATAAAATTAAAATACAAATTTTCTTACTTTCAAATTTGAATTAGTTCTCCACATCTGCAACACATACTATTAATTTATCTTCATTAAATATCCATATTTACACAATCTAGGAAAGCATTACCAGTTATTGAGTACAAATAACGTTTAATTAAATACTTACAGTGTTCCAGGGTTTAGCGGGGGGGGGGGGGGGGGGGGGGGGGCGGCTAGGCGATGTTCACTAATATTCACATTAAATTAAATGAAACTAATCGAATATATGTCCTTCTGAATCAATTATACATGTACCTGACAATTCTTACTCTCTTATGTTTATTTAAACCCTCTGACACTTAAAGAAGTGTTAAAATCCTGTGACGAAATTCGTAGTAAATTTGTTTGAGCTGTTGACTTCCTTTAATAAGAAGATTGACACTGCATTTCACTTACAAGCATTTTTATATCTGGGTTAATAGCTGAAACCTGTGTTATGAGCTCCGACTCTACGTTTTTCAAACGGTCTTTATATTTATGTTGAGAATAAACGAGAGCAGGGAATGATTTTTCGCACTAGTATGTCATTACGGAAAGCATAATTTTTGTTAAAGCCCTTTTCGATTGTTCTGGAAAATATGTTTGTAAGGGAGTGCAAGATTGTGCAAGAGACTGTTTCTTGGACTATAATTTCAGAGCACCATCAATGGATATTTCTGCGAGCTTGTCTTCTTCTGTTACTGCAAGCTTATTGTACCTTCATACACATCAACAGAAAAGGATCTTTAGTCCAGAATGACGGCACATTCGCCATGTACTTGTATTCCCCAGTTGCTATGTTCCTGGATTTCCCAATAACCTGATTTATCGTCTCGCTTTTCGACTCCTTCTTCAACTTCCCATTCGCCATATCTTCGACAGCCCATTCGCCATATTTTCGACAGCCCATTCACCATTTTTTCGTCGTCTCACTTGCCTTTTTCTTCAACTTTCCATTCGCCATCTTCTTCAAATATCCATTCACCATCTTCTTCAACTTTCTTTTCGCCATCTTTTTAAATTTTCCATTTGCCATCTTCTTCAACTTCCCATTGACCATCTTCTTCGACTACCTATTCACCCTATCTTCGACTTTCCATTCGCTTCATTTTTTTTCCACAATTCACCTTTTTATTCGACTACACACTCGCCTCATTCCCAAGATTTAATGATGAACTAACTTCGACCTCCATACCATTTACCGTTTTCATTTCTTTAACGTTTGACATGTCATACCACTCCAAGCAAAAAGAAAAGCTACAGTGAATAATTAAAAGCGATTGAAAAGTTTCGCTAAATGAAATATAAACATTCCACTTTATTTTTGTCCAATAATAAAGTGGAATGTCTACATTTCATTTAGCTAAAACTTTATTGTTATCCTATCGAAGAACCCGTAGCCGAATGGTGTCGAGTCTGCCTGCCGACAAAAGAGGGCAGTGGTTCGAATCCCCGGAATTGCATATATTGTTTGTCTGTCAGGGATGAAATAAACAAACATAGCCAGCACACGACGGGGAGACAGCAGTTGGCGAAGTGGTCTGTAGTCCTCAGCCTTCAAAACCTCTCGACTACCCCAGCAATGGAAAAAAGGCGGTATGACAGTTTTTGAGGCTGTTGTCCCATCTTGTTTCTGCGTGTGTATTTTATTGCTGAAGATAAAAAATAGTCATCTCATTATTAACTTTATAGCGTGTGCCTGAATCAAGAATCCTGTTTTATATATACATAATTTGATTTCCGTGTCCAAGCACTACGTCAAATAGTGTTCATCAAGTGTTCATCAAGTGTTCAGCGACTAGAATGGGGCTGTCGTTCGCCGTCAGCATGTCGATTTCGTCTTTTGTATCCAGAAGGATGGGACAAATGTCAGCTGACCTGGATCTTGTACATCACCGCAGTCACATGTATCCAGACGGATGGGACAAATGGTCAGCTGACCTGGATCTTGTACCACACCGCAGTCACATGTATCTGAAAGGATGGGACAAATGTCAGCTGACCTGGATCTTGTACATCCCCGCAGTCACATGTATCCAGACGGATGGGACAAATGGTCAGCTGACCTGGATCTTGTACCACACCGCAGTCACATGTATCCAGAAGGATGGGACAAATGGTCAGCTGACCTGGATCTTGTACCACACCGCAGTCACATGTATCTGAAAGGATGGGACAAATGGTCAGCTGACCTGGATCTTGTACATCACCGCAGTCACGTGTATCTGAAAGGATGGACCAAATGTCAGCTGACCTGGATCTTGTACATCACCGCAGTCACATGTATCCAGACGGATGGGACAAATGGTCAGCTGACCTGGATCTTGTACCACACCGCAGTCACATGTATCTGAAAGGATGGGACAAATGGTCAGCTGACCTGGATCTTGTACCACACCGCAGTCACATGTATCCAGAAGGATGGGACAAATGGTCAGCTGACCTGGATCTTGTACCACACCGCAGTCACATGTATCCAGACGGATGGGACAAATGGTCAGCTGACCTGGATCTTGTACCACACCGCAGTCACATGTATCCAGACGGATGGGACAAATGGTCAGCTGACCTGGATCTTGTACCACACCGCAGTCACATGTATCCAGACGGATGGGACAAATGGTCAGCTGACCTGGATCTTGTACCACACCGCAGTCACATTGATCACCCACCGACCGAGAGATCCCGTTTCTTCATGTTCTTCCTACATCGTGATACGCCAGTTCGAAAACTATTATTGTCTTTCAAAATGGTAGGGTAAGTGATATCCAGGGGCATGTTCCTATGGAAGAGTGATCCTTGGATCGTGTATCAATTACGTGCCTTAATTCAGTGCCACGAGTTTCATGGCTTGACTGTATGGGCTTTATTGTAAAATATGTATATACATTATTTAGGTATATTATTAAAATATATATATGGGGCTTCCGTGGCGAAGTGGTATGTCGTCGGTCTCGAGATCAGGTGGTGTGGGTTCGACTCCGGACTCCGCCGTCTTTTTCACGGGTGCTTGATGAGGAGTCCCCTGTATCTTGTAGTCGCCCCCTAGTCGGCTTGTTCTTGACTTGCCACTGGGGTCGGGCGGCACGAGACAAGAGAGTGAGGATAACAAGTAGCGCAGCTAATCCTTACTAAAAATATTGCTAGCAAAATTAAGTATGCCATCATCGTCTGCGATGGACGGTGGCCTTTGCCTTGCCTTTTATATTAAAATATGTAATATTTTCGTACAAAATACAACAATTATAGTTCATTCCCATAAGACACCAAAATTAATTCACGCAAATTACATCTACCCAACTTCAGAACTACACGATACGTATAATTATCATTCATTCACATTAAATTACACCTGACTAGCTTGATGAACACAAAATACACAAATTAGCATCTATACAACAAAATCCATCAATCTTCGAGCAAAACCACGCAAGATAAACCCGCTGAAAGCGTCATGAAAGTCCCAATAAAGTTGGCACGCACAAAACGCATCCCGTCAAATAACAACCAATCAGATATACATGAATTCAGAGTAGATGGAATCGTCTTTCAACTTTATTTCGTCAATTGTGAAGACTTTCAGTCAGAAAAAACAATCGCAGATGGATATCAAAACAGGCTGAAAATCTGCAGTAATATATGACCTGGATTTCGACCTTTCGGTTAAGTCGTGGGATTCAATTTATGGCATTCGTTCGTGCGAATAAACACGTCAGCATGACATATATGGATAATTAATTCAAGACAGGGACGGAAATAAATTTTGCTCCAAAACTAATTGAAAGAGTTGGAATCTAAACTCTCCTTTAAGCACGTTTTGGCTTGCTCTTCTGTTTTATTTGCGATATTATTGTTTCGTTTCTGAGATCTTCCATTTTAAAATTTGATTAATGTTGTATCACCATCATGTGTCATGTCTGGGCGCGTTGGGCATCACATTCGGTCATAAGCCGTCTGGGTCATAAATGAACATTTCAAAGTTTAAATTGATCATTCTGGCAGCCATTTTATCTTTATTCAATATATAACGTCTGCATTTATCGATTTAAATCGTTCTTAGTTTGTCATGTTTTCTTAAGTTCTCCAGGCCCTGTCTTCCAAGTGTGATGATGTTTGTCGATCACATGTGATGAAGACTACAATCTTTGTTCAGTCGTGTGGACAGTCTTTTTTCTTGCTGTGTCTGCAGACATCGGTGATTTGGATTAAAGTGAGGAAGAATTTGCGCCTTTTGTCAACCTCACTCTCTGGTGTTGAGCTACATTTGACCAGTGGCATGATTTTATAGAGACAACTGGAGATAACACAGCATGCAGATTTTTTTCTCGGCGCTTACTCTCGAAGCTTTTTCCGTTAACATGTATCCCGGAAGGCAAAGGAGATGTTTGGGGGGGGGGGGGGGGAGGGAGAGGAGGGGGAGGGGGAAGAGGACATCTAATGTTGTGTGTCGTGCTTTTGCCATAACCGCAATAGGTCGTTGGGACATTACTTAGCGCGTGAGTGAGTTGGGCATATCTCCCAAGCTGTGGTCAGTCCATTTTAGTCGTGTCTAAATTTCACACACCAAAACCGACACTGTTTGCAGCTAGGGCGATGGGCACCAATCTAGTGAAGTGCAGCCGTGGAAACTAGACCGTGAAATACGGAACATGTTTAAGCGTAGTGCTATTCATATAGCCGATGTCCATGACAAGATAATCAGACGGATGAATTCACAAAAAAAGAACGAATTAACCAGTCCAAATAGAAAACAAAAACACGCTTCCGTGAACACAAGTGTAAGTCGTCGACTAGTATGAACACCCGGCAAATCCGTGGTCTGGCGGCATTCATTATGAACTAAAATAGCAGAGCAATGTTGATCTACAGCCAGTTACGGCGATATCTTTGCTGTCTTCCAAGTGTAAATAGAGGGCGAATACCCAGTCGATCTCTTGGAATACATATCCTATAATCTGAAGACACGAGTGAGTGTCTCTAAAGTTATCATTAGATGGAGTTTTACTTTTACTTGTTGCATATGGGCTAGTCAAAAAGTAACCTTTATATTTCTTTATAAAACATGAAATACATATATTCGAAATAATTCGAACCAATTTAAGGTTACTTTTTGAATTCTGCTTTTAGAATTAACAGACAGAAGTAGCCTCTCAAATAACTCTTCTTACGGTATGCTTAGAAGATTTCAGTGGCTGTTTCCGACGCAAATAGCGCGTAGGTGTAGTCTGTATACAAGGATTAATCCTCCTGTAAGGCGCTCATTTTGTATTCTATCAGATGTGAAACACATGTCTGCACGCTGCTCGACAACTCCTGGGTAAAGTGGCTTTTATTTTTCAATCTTATAAACATTCGGCGAAATCAGTAATAACAAAAACCATCGTACTTATAGTTTTCACGTATACGATTTTTACATTTTACATTTTTTTCTCAACAATTTTTACTATTTAAAATACATTTTCTGGAAATATTGTCTCCTCTTTGTCCTAATCTGTTCTCCTTTTGTGTGAATTATATCATTCTATCTTGTACATTTTCTGTCATCTGTAAATATTGGCCTAATATGTTCTTCGTTTATTTGAATTATATATTTCTATCTGGCACATTATCTGTAATTTGTATATTCAGCCAGGCAGATTAGTAACTGTCAGCATCCCTAAGTGATTAGATTAACTCTTGTGGATTCTAGAATAATAGTGCTGGGGTGGGTGTGGGTGACTAGTGGCTAACCTTTCCATCAGAAGTCCTTGAAACGCTCCTTGTGCGTACAGACCAGAGGCAGTAACTTTTCCATTAGTTGTTTAGGGATGTGGTTGCCTTGCATTCACACGATGTTGCCGACCCACCTGGTCTGGGTCTTCTGCAATAGATGCTCTGCATTTTAGTCTTAGAACGATCTTGATGCATCTTTTAAATTGGACTTAAGTCCTGTATTTACAACTTCGTTGAAGGAGTTTGAACAGTACTAGGGTGCTGTTAGTGTGTTCCCGAAGCGGGATTGACAATGTGCTTTGTTCCGTCTTCCTTTGTCTCTATGAAAACGTATCTGGCCGGTTCCATATCTCGCAGACATACGTTATAGGTACTTATTTTCATGCATCCAGTATCCAGCGACATGGATGACCTTGTCATCTGCCTCCAGCATGTCGCACCTATTGCATATTTCCTGGAGGTTAGAGCAGGTCATCTGTTGGTCTGAGTTCTGCATTGCGACATAATCTCATGTTTCATCATCTGTTTATCTGTTTATCTGTTTATCTGTTTATCCCCTGTTTATCCCCATCGTTTCATGTTCATCTTGCCCAGTGATACACCAATTCGGAGTCTGTTCAGCGACTTCCATGTTTGGTAGATAATGTCCGGGGGCAGGTTCCTCGCGAAGTTCCATCTCTGAGACCTGCATCATGACATCTCTCGAGACGACAGCTTTGAGGGCTGGTCTATATCCGCAATTTTTAATTTGATAAGCTATATTTGGATTTAAATCTTGTGCTCTGTTTCTGATGTCCAAACATTGGGTGATTTGGGTCTTGCTCCGTTTTCTCATTCTATTTCTGCTGCGACGCTTCTTTGGATTTCGAGTGGATCTTCGCCAATTATGGGGTATATTTTATCGATGGGTGTGGATTTTAGGCCCCCTGATACTATCCGACCCGCCTCATTTATTGCTGTGTCATTTAGTTTCGCATGGGCAGAGTTTTCCAAGACTGGTGTAGCGAATTCATCTACGGAAAAACACATATGGGATGCTGCAGACTTGAGCTCTTGCTTTGTTGTTTTTCATTTGTTGAAGTATGTGTTTCATGTGATTGAAGCTGAGCCACCAGACTGATATCCTTCTTGAGATCTCATAATTTATTCTGTGTGAGTTCTCAATTTCGAGGCCCAGGAAAATGATGAATTCATGTTTATAACCTGTCCATGTCTTAACTGCCATTCCTCGTGTGAACAAAAAGTGTGAAATATGTCCTTGGTTTTTCTATCTATTTTTAAACCATCCGCCACGCTTAAATCGCTGTACTGATTATGGCATATTTTATTGTATAGGAGTATTTATGTTTGTTGATTCAATGTCTCAAATATACACCTGTACAAGTTTCCGTTTTCCTTGAATATTTTCTACTACATTAAAGCCATGATTCCCCTCTCGTTTATTTATTTCTTACAATTACACCTGTAATGTTTATGTCTGAAATTGTAATTTACCATTTATTTTCGTGTTGGTACATTACAATATTATTGATTGAACGTCGGTGTGTCCCACGTGTGAGGCCTAGATTTGATTGGCTGATCAAAAGATGATGTCATCATCAGTGAGTTGTGTGTAGTAAAAACAAAATGGCAGCATTTAAAAAAAAATACTTCTCATGCAAATTAATTTTTTTTAAATTTACATTTTAATTTGCTAACAACATTGCGTTCGTCATTAGTTTTGGAGCGAGGCAAACTGGAAGCTCTATGTTCTGTTCAACTTGGAAGATTTGAATAGTTTGCGGGGATGGGTGAGAGGGAAATATGAGCGAGTTGAGGGGGAAATAGATGTCAAGTTGAGGGAGAGAAGACATGAACGGGTTGAGAGGGAGACGCGATGTATGGGTTTAAAGACCATAGTTTGATGTAGGGATGGTTGAATTGAGGGGAAGAAGAAATGCACTTTTATGAAGTGAGAAGGGAGTGCAATTGGCATGTAAATAAGTGATAGGTGCAGGCAGTTCATTAAACAAAATAATAATTACTCTCATAATTATCCTGGGCAACGATTGGTACTCCAGCTAGTAATCTTTAAACGCATAAATCGTATCATCATCATCCTCGTCATCATCATCTCATCATCATCATCTCGTCGTCATCATCATCATCATCTCATCATCATCATCTCGTCGTCATCATCATCATCATCATCATCTCATCATCATCATCTCGTCGTCATCATCATCATCATCATCTCGTCGTCATCATCATCATCATCTCATCATCATCATCTCGTCGTCATCATCATCATCATCATCATCTCATCATCATCATCATATCATCATCATCATCATCATCATCTTCATCATCTCATCATCATCTTCATCATCTCATCGTCATCATCATATCATCATCATCATCATCTCATCATCATCATCATCACATCATCATCATCATCATCATCTTCATCATCTCATCATCATCATCATCATCTCATCATCATCATCATCATCATCTCATCATCATCTTCTCATGTCCACAACCGAGAACAAACGAGCAAACGACGCAGAGCACAACCACAACGCCTTTACTCGTCTTTTATGTCTCGGCACCTGAGTAGTCTTCGCCAGTTTGCCAAAACTGCAAATATCAAACTTAATGGCATATTTTTTTCTTCTATTCACCAAAGCTGTGTGCGTTGCACTTTGTTCTTATGTTGCGCCTGTCGGCCCAGTGCATCTGACTTCCAGCATAGATTTTATGTACGGGTTTGCGTTCTCCTGGATTTTCTAAGGGTTTGCTTCCCCTGGGTAACGGCCGGTGCTGTGATGGGAATCGAACCCAACACCTTCAAGTTGTGAGCCGTGTCATTTAACCACTAGCCCACGCCGTCCCCATTGGCTTATCAATAACTGAAACTGATCAGATAGTTACAGGGTGCCTAACACCTACTCCAACTTAAATTTATAGCCCATAACAATCTTACCACCACCTAATATATGAAGGCATGAGCTGTACAGCCAGGTCATGTCACCTGTTATCTGCCCTTGGACGCCGTCTTCGTTTCCATGGATACTGACCCACGCTTCCGCTGTACAAGTAAACAACGCTAATCTACTCTTATGAGAATTGCTTTCCAGTGCTTAGCGAGTCTGGATCTGGAGTGGGATATATGTTCTCTTCTACAGCTTTGACCTTTTCGTGTTCCTTTCTGTTGGAATTTAAATAAACATTTACGGCAGCTTCACATAAACATTCAAGGTGGGGATGTTAATATTTTCATCCGCTTGTTTACAGAGAAAGACACGACTAGGAATGGCTGATTCTCACAGAGAAACACGACTAAGAATGACTGATTCTCACAGAGAAAGACGCCGCTAAGAATGACTGATTCTCACAGAGAAAGACGCCGCTAAGAATGACTGATTCTCACAGAGAAAGGCACCGCTAAGAATGACTGATTCTCACAGAGAAAGACACCGCTAAGAATGACTGATTCTCACAGAGAAAGACACCGCTAAGAATGACTGATTGCTCACAGAGAAACACCGCTAAGCATGTCTAATTCTCCACAGAGAAAGACACCGCTAAGAATCGAACTAGTTGTTTCCACCTTGAAACATGAGATATTCAATTTTATCTTAATAACAAGTTGGACAATTGTGGTCAGAGCACATATGCATGTTAAAAATAAAGTGTTGCTTGCTAATGATTGGCTTTATACTGACAATGGTAGAACATTTAATTTGTTGGTATTACCTTCTTCTTTTCGTTAACTTGAAAATATAATGTACGAAGGGGCATCACATGAAAATTTTTTTGTTTTTTTTGTTTAGATGTTAGCCTCACTAGCTTCTACTGGCGGAGGCGCGCCATTTTCCAACCCAGACCGTAGTCAATTGGGCGATATCAGGACGCATAAACCAGTGCTTGGATGCATGCGTGCGTCTGTATGTACCTATGACAGGTTTGTGCGCCCTCAGAAGCCAGCCCAACCAAAGTGCAATGGAAGGGCCTCACCATGAGGGCGCGTGTGAAAGTTGTGCAAGAGTGTGACTGTAGGACAGAGTCAAATGAAACAGGGGGAGGTAAGAGGAGAGAGAAGGAGAGGCGTGGCCCCCAGGGTGAGACCTCCCATCAAATGAAAACGTTACAAGTGAGATAATTTGAAAAATCATGCTTTTGTATTGTCGCTTGCTAATATTGTTACTAAGGATGTCAAGAGTGCCCTGTGCATGCCATCACGTAGCAGAGTAACAATATGACGTTGTAATTGTAGTTAAACGATAGCCTCCCACTATTGCCAAGCACTAAAGAGGCGCAGTGTTCCGTTACCCGTTTTTTTTAGCAGCGATTGTGTGATACCTTTAGACTTTATTCGGTGAACGAAGGTCCAGTACTGTGATGTTGCCAGGTGCATTGCATAAGTTTGAGATGTAGATTCGATCATTAAGGTCCAGTACTGTGATGTTTCTAGGTGCATTTCATGAGTTTGAGATGTATATTCGGTCATTAAGGTCCAGTACTGTAATGTTTCCAGGTGCATTGCATGAGTTTGAGATGTAGATTCGGTCAGTATATTTCACCTGATCTCAAGAAAGGGACAAACGACCCTGAAGGTGGGGTCTTGGCCAGTATGCGTCATCTGACCCCGATACGAGGGACTTCGCTCCCGTGAGGTGGAGTCTTAGTCAGTATGTGTGTTTCTCTTGCAGAGGCTCCAGGACTAGTTCCTTTGTCTTAACACGCTCTGGTACACCTAGCTGCAAATGGGTAGCTATCTTAGAATTTCTTAAATGCACGACATCAAAGAAAAGGCACAGGTCACACGACCTCAGAATGCAGTTTGTATAACTCAATCCTCGTTGACAGTGTCTACCACTTGACTCTTTCTACTATTCTTTATGTTTCTATTTAACCTGCCCCTTGTTCAGCTTGTTGAGCACTTAATGTTCAAGTGGTTTTTATTGCAATTGCTCATTTTATCCTCGATATCCAGGCATGTTTGTCCCATTACTGTTATTCATAGGCCTTAATCAGATGTATCTGAGTTGTTAAACTTTGTTTGGCTTCTTCGTCATCTCCCGCTTTGTTTAGCTCTTTGGCAGTGTCGACAGTCTCAAGATGACAGCTGCTTTCTTCGAACAAATTCAAGTTGACGTCTGACAGCGTACGAAGAAGAAGAAGAAGAAGATCTCCCGCTTTGTTTCATTTCTTGAAATTGAAAAAAAGTGTCCGTCTGCATATCAAAGGTCTGTTGCCATAGCTCCATTCTACTGATTTGATGGTGCAGTTGATTTGATGGTGCAGTTGATTTGATGGTGCAGTTGATTTGATAGTGCAGTGTGACATAATGTTTCATGGCTACTCATTGATGTTGTCATGCTACTTGTAGTGTTACTCCAACATAGGAGGACACAGATGTTGTTGTATTAGGTGGCAGCTACTTTCCCTATTGGTTTGTCTTACTAAGTGTAAGTCAGGTGCACATTTTAATCTAGATAAACTGGAGAGTACCACTACTTAAGCACGGACCATGTCTCATTTCTTTAAAAGACGAACGCACTTAGATTTTGGAAATTCAGGAACGTTATCTAGGAGTGGTAATAGACAGCAGGGGAGAATTGAAGATATGTGGTACCGACGAATGCCCGTGTGGTACCGGGAAAATGACCGCTGAGCATCTGCTGCAGAACTGCCCGACATACGAGGATCAGAGAGATCAGATGTGGCCATCACCAGTGGAACCACAAGACAAGCTCTATGGCAGTGTCGACAGCCTCAGGATGACCGCCGCTTTTTTCGAAAAAATTATGGTTACTGTCTGACTGCGTACGATGAAGAAGAAGAAGAAGAAGACAGCAGGGGAGGAATCAAAGAGGAGTTTACTGCACGAAGGGCAGCAGCAGGTAGACTGTTCCATGCAATAAACAGAGGTTTCCTCAGTAGAAGAGAAATAAGCAGGAAAACGAAGATGGATGTATACCGCTCGACCTATGTGCCTGTCCTGACATATGGATGTGAGTCAGGGGCAATGACTACAGCCCAAGAAAGGCAATTACAAACTTCAGAAATGAGGTACCTAATAAGGGCAGTTCAGGTGACGAAAAGGGAAAAGATCCGTAACCAGACAATACGTAGAAATCTTGAAGTTCAACCCCTGCAGACAAGAGTGGAGCAGTCCCAACTGGTTTGGCCATGTCTGTAGAATAGAAGAAGATCGGATACCAAAGCGGTCATCGGAGATCAAAAGTCAAGGCCGCAGACCCCTAGGACGTCCCAAAGTACGTTGGGAAGACAACATACGACAGTCCCTAAGTGATAGTGGGCTGGATTGGAAAGAGACCAGGAAAAAGACAGCGGATAGACCAGGGTGGCGTTCTCTTTGGCAAACCTCTACACCTTACGGAGAAGAGGAGCGACTAGGTAAGTAAGTTTAAAAGAGAACAGAGACAGATAATGAACGACGTTTTGACTATTATATACTGTTATCATTGGCTATACAAAAAGGATACAGTGATTAGGAAATTGTAAATTTAGCTGAATGAATAGAAGAAACAAATCTAAATGTTGTTCAATTACAAAGTTACAGATTCATTATAAAAAGTCAAGATTAGAAATATTAGGAAATATCTTTTTTTCAGTCAGAGAGCGGTGAATAATTGGAATGCATGGCCACAAGAAATAGTAGAAGCAGGGTCAAATAATGCATTCATGAATATATTGGATGCACATAGCTTTAGATCAGGAACATGTAAAAGAAACTGGTTGTACATAATCTGCAGTCTTTTAAAAAGTAAATATAAAGAGTAAAAAAGTAACAAGTCAAGATCCCATCACTCCATGCGACGGATAGGAAATATGGTGTTAGGCCCATATTATCTTGTAACCCACGGCACTTTAGGGATGATGTGGTCAGCATCACGCCGGATTAAAAAGGTACCCATTTAAGGCTGGGTCGACCCTGGAGCCAGCGCGGAAACCACTACGCTACGTGACCTTCTGTATAAAGACGTAAAGGTAAATTAAATTATTACATCAATTGATACTAGGAAGCATTAACATACTTTCGTAATGTACATAATTGGCACTAGGAGCCTTCACTAGTGATCCAGAAAGTCAGAATAGCTAGCGGATCTCATGTACAAAATTAACCAGGAAAAGGAAACGTTAAAAGAAACTAAAGCGCCAAATGTGGGTGGAAAAAAATTAAAAAGAAAGACTAAAGAAAAACAAATAAATGTAGTTAAGAAAGAGATGAAACCATGTAGTATAAGGAGGGGGGGAGGAACCATAAGACAAATTAAACTATTTCAAAGAGCAAATTGATTTTTGTTGTGAAGAGCTCAGAAACGGGCGACAGGAAAAACTCTCCACTCATCTCGTCTAGAACACGGCGCTCAATGATATTCTGGAGATCCATGTCTTTTGCTAGTGTTAAGTTGTTTTTGTCTGGATAGACTGCTTTCAACTTTCATTTGCATTTTACTGATTTAATTTCTCTCTCTCTGTCTGGGTATGGTGTGTTTTCTCAATCATTGACAATCCTTTTTTTTTTATTTATTCAAGTCTACCTACAGTTTTGTCCAAGTTGAATCACATTTGCTAATATGAATTCAGAGACGTTTCCCGAAGGGCTCTGTGTTAGGAAAGGACAACTGCCACATTGGAAGGATGTAGTGAGTGTCGAACAACAGTGTGGTATAACATGTACACTCCATATTTGAAATACGATTGAAAGAAAGCTCTAGAAACTATTGAGGAATGTGAATGTTATTCCATCAATCTTCAGGCGGTTACAAATGAGGACATACGAGACAGAATTACAACAGCAATAAGGCCTTTCGAAGACCTCTTGGCAACTGCCAAAAGAAGGAAACTCGCTTGGTACGGTCACATATCGAGATCAAATGGTCTTACAAATACTATCCTCCACGGAAAGATGCAAGGCAGACGACGAAGAGGCCGTCCCCAAAAGAGGTGGGAGGACAACATAAAAGAATGTACCAATCTCCGACCAGAAGAGGTACAGGCAGTGGCCGCTAACAGAGAAGGGTGCCGTGGTGTTGTGAGGATGTCTTCATGTGTGCCCAAACGACCTCACCGGTTACCGGATGACCTGATCTGACCCGACCTTCCGTCGGATGAAAAGGAGTAAGTGAAACTGTTAGGGACTTTTAAATATACCACTCAAAAAAAGTTAAGGTACTTACACAATCTCACTGTACATTAAATCTAAAAATCAGAAGTAAATTATATTGTTTTCAATTGTTGTTCAGTAATTTGGACATCAGGGAGTGATAGTTTCATGAGAAGTTCCTGGTTGAAGGTCAGTAAGGTGTGTAGCATTCTCGGGCATTTACACAAGCTGGCCAGCGATGTCTCGTGGATACAATCAACATTATGATAGTGTGTTGGAGGATTGCTTGCCACTCTTGCAGAAGATTTTGAAACAATGAGTTCAGATCACCACCTGGTCAGCTGCTGTTGATCGTCTCAAGATGTCCCAGAGATGTTCGATGGGGATGTGATCAGGTGAGTAAGCTAGCCAGTCCATCCTGGTAACATGATGCCACTAGAGGAAATCATTAACAACACCAGCACCTATGTGACGTCTTTAGACAATCGGCAAGCGATGACCTGAACCAATTGTTTCAAAACCTTCTCCAAGAGTGACTGGCGATCCCCCAGCAAGCTATCAGAATGGTTGATTTTATTCAAGAGGCATCACTGCCTAGCTTGTATCAATGACCGTGATGGTCACACACGTTTTTGGCCATTAACCAGCAATTTCTTATGAAACTGTCACACTTTGATGTCCCACTTTGATTTCTCACTTTGATGTCACACTTTGATGTCACACTTTGATGTTACTCTTTGATGTCACATTTTGATGTCACACTTTGATATCACACTTTGATGTCACACTTTGATGTCACATTTTGATGTCACACTTTGATGTCACATTTTGATGTCACACTTTGATATCACACTTTGATGTCACACTTTGATGTCACACTTTGATGTCACACTTTGATATCACACTTTGATGTCACACTTTGATGTCACACTTTGATGCCACACTTTGATGTCACACTTTGATGTTACTCTTTGATGTCACATTTTGATGTCACACTTTGATATCACACTTTGATGTCACACTTTGATGTCACACTTTGATGTTACTCTTTGATGTCACATTTTGATGTCACACTTTGATGCCACACTTTTGATGTCACACTTTTGATGTCACACTTTGATGTCCAAATTAGCGAAGAACAACGTGAGAAGAATTTCATATAAAAGAATGTGTCCAATTAAACATCAATTTCTCCCAGACTGATTCGTTTTTCTTCATGAAACTGTCACACTATTAAGTCCAAATGACAGAACAACAATTCGATTAAATATAATTGACTTCTCAATTTTTGATTTTTTTGTACGGTGAGATTTTGTAAGATACTTATTCTGAGAAGTATATATATCTATATCATGAACACATTACTATTGTTAGTTGTCCATAGTTTCAGAAGCTGGATACTTATTTTGAGAAGCATATATATCTATATCATGAACACATTACTATTGTTAGTTGTCCATAGTTTCAGAAGATATATACTTATTCTGAGAAGTATATATATCTATATCATGAACACATTACTATTGTTAGTTGTCCATAGTTTCAGAAGCTGGATACTTATTCTGAGAAGCATATATATCTATATCATGAAAACATTACTATTGTTAGTTGTCCATAGTTTCAGAAGATATATACTTATTCTGAGAAGTATATATATCTATATCATGAACACATTACTATTGTTAGTTGTCCGTAGTTTCAGAAGATGGATACTTATTCTTAGAAGTATATATATCTATATCATGAACACATTACTATTGTTAGTTGTCCATAGTTTCAGAAGATATATACTTATTCTGAGAAGCATATATATCTATATCATGAACACATTACTATTGTTAGTTGTCCATCGTTTCATAAGATTATGAGATTGTTATCTGTCCATCTTGGAATTGGCTCGAATGTGGCTGCACAAACCAATCCGAGCTCGACAGTGTCTGTCACACTGAGGGGAGAGAAGCACTGTCTGACCGTCAGACGGAGGCAACTCGTCTCTTGCCTTTCGTGTCGCTCGTCTCCGTACACCTTCCTTGAGTCTTGTCTGTTCTATATGTGCCGCGCCAGAAGTTATTTTACTACGCCTGGCAAAGCGATCAGGAACAATCTTATGATAGATAAGTGACTACATCAGTTGCTTTCCTTGGAGGAAAACTGCGTCATATATTTATTAGCTGTTGCTGTTGCACGTTACTTGGTCTCATGATGTTGCTAGTTCTCGGATACATTTTATGTTCCTTGTTCTGTCGGTATAACTAGTTGATATGCCATACCGTGGCAGGTTGTTGTTGTTGATGTTGTTGTTAAATCTATTGTTACGGATCCCGCAGGATCCGGGCTCTTTCCTTTTGACCTAATACCATGTAATGGTATCTGCATGTGTTTGTTTGTTGTTATTTCTGTTTCTAAGAATCGATGTCACTGCACTCCGACATACCTATAGGTGCTTAGTCTCTCTCAGCGAAGGGTGCAGGGTCTGGATGCTGATGGTCCTTGTAGCTCGCTGATTGTACACTATCTTGCTCTGTCCTCTCATGCGCCCTACTCCGCTCGAACCTCATTTAATGTCGAAACTCTGCAGCCTGTGGATTGTTGCTTCGTCTATTGCAGTGTCCTCCTCTAACAGGCGATCATTGATTGATTTTAATATGTTTAATGACCAGTTACAGAAGGGCATCAACATTACCCCCAGAAAAAGACATCCTCTTAGTGCAGGTTGACTGGAACGCGAAAATTGGTTCGGACGCGTCAGAAACGTGGCCGAACACATACGGACCCTTTTGTAACAGAGTTTCAAACGTGAGAGGACATATGTTACTGGAGTTTGCCGAATACAATCATTTTGTACTTGCGAAAACGCTAGGGAACCCTAAGATGTATAGAAGAACCACATGGAAACACCTTAATCAGATAGAATACATAATGGTACAGACCATATTTCTCTCCAGTATCAATAAGGCCTAAGCACGAAGTTATCCAGAGGCTATCATAGTCAGTGACTAATTTTTTCGTATGCTTACATATCGTCTCAGTCTAAAGAACATAGCCAGACCACAACAGCCAAGGATTAGATATGACCTTGATAGACTGAAAGATCTACTAACTGTGGATGCGTTTCATGATAGTCCAAGGAACAATCTTAACCTAGCAGCAAGCACTAACTCAGATACAAAATGCCAGGATGCACAGTCTATGCTAGAAGCCTTCAACACTATACTTAAGGATACGGCCGAGAAAATGCTGGGAAGGTACAAACGGAAGTCTAAACTCTGGGTCTCGGAACATATATTACTACAATGTGACACTAGGAGAGCCCTAAACTCTGGGTCTCAGAACATATATTACTACTATGTGACACGAAAAGAGCCCTAAACTATGGGACTCTGAACATATATCACTACTATGTGACACGAAAATAGCCCTAAACTCTAGGTCTCAGAACATATATTACTACCATGTGACACGAAAAGAGCCCTAAACTCTGGGTCTCTGAACATATATCACTACTATGTGACGCGAGGAGAGCTCTCAAAATTGAGAAAACCACAACAGCCGGAGCGCGAAAATACAGAGCTATAAACAAGACTATAAGAAAGGACATGGCGAGATCAAAGGAGGAGTGGATTATAGATCAGTGCACAAAAATTCAAGACTGTATTGTCAAGACCAATGGTAGAACAGCTTACCAACTAGTGAGAAACCTGACAAAGAAGTTCACGCCCACAATAAGAACAATTCGAGATGAGGCAGGGAATAACATGACTGTGGAAAAGGATGTCATGCAGAGATGGACAGAATATTGCTCCCAACTGTACAATATGAAGTCCCCTAGGGATCCTAAAGATGTAACCCGAGCAGACCAACAAGAAGAGGGAGATAACTTTAGCATCATGAAGTTGAGGAAGTGGTGGTGGCCGTTAGATCTCTTAAATAGGGTTTAGCGGCCGGAGTGGATAACGTCCCAGGCAAACTATTTATTCTTGATGGGGCAGTGGTGATAGATTTTCTAACAAAAATCTGTAATATGACATGTAATGGCAGACGGGAGAATGGCCCAGAAGTTGGACAAAATCATTGATCATATTGATAGAAGAATGGCCCACAAGCTGGACACAATCATTGATCATAGTGATATAAGAATGGCCCACAATCTGGACACATTCATTGATCATAGTGATAGGAGAATGGCCCACAAAATCATTGATCATAGTGATACCAAAGAAGGGTAATCTCCAAAAGTGTCAGAACTACAGAACCATCAGCCTGATTAGACACGCACGCCAGTAAAGTTATGCTCAAGGTTATTCTTAACAGACTGCACAACAGAACACATTTTTAACATGTGCTTGATCAGTGAAAAATACACTCAGCACAAACAGAAATTGTACCAGGTCTTCATTGGCTTTAAAAAGGCTTTTGATAGAGTGACCATGAGGCCCCATGGAAAACTGCGCAAGTATAAGATAGGATGGCGACTCACCCACGTCATTAATAATCTAAACTCCGATGCCAGCAGTGCAGTTTACCTCATCAGGCCCACAGGTTAGTGGTTCCACACGACAGTCGGCGTGCGTCAGTGTTGTCTCCTCTCTCCGACACTTGTCAATGTTTTTCTAGAACGCATTATGTCAGAAGCATTGGATGAACACGTAGGGAGGGTCAGTATAGATGGACGCATACTCACCAACCTCCGGTATGCAGACGACATTACCGGTCTGTCTGGAACAGAACCTGAACTTGCAAGCCTAGTCGCAAAGCTAGACAATGCTGCCCAGAAATTTGGAATATAAATCAGTGCAGAGAAGAGAAAAATCATGGTCAACTCCTCAGAGGGTAATTAAAACCCGATTATGGCCAAAGGTGTACTTCTGGAAAATGTTACGCGGTTCAAATATATGAGAGCAGAAATGAATACGGAGAGGTCTAGAGCGGAGATCCAGTCAAGAACAGCGATGGTCATGGTCGCCCTGACCAGACTGCGAATAATCTGGAAAGACAAGAACATTAGCCTTAAATCGAAGCTGACTTTAATGTATCTAATAGTCACCTCGGTATACCTCTACGCGTGTGAGACTTGGACTATGACGGGTGCACTAGAACGTAACATTTGAAAAATGGAAATGAGATGCTTGCGAAGAATTCTTGTCATCTCATATCTGGATCGGGGACGGCGTGGGCTTGTGGTTAAGTGACACGGCTCACAACCAGAAGGTGCTGGGCTCGATCCCCATCACAGCACCGGCCTTTACCCCGGGGAAGCAAACCCTTAGAAAATGCAGGAGGAAGCAGACCTTTACATAAAATGCGTGCTGAAGTCGGATGCACTGGGCCGACAGGCGCAAAATAAAAACCACAGTGTAACGCACACCGCCTTGGGGATAAGAGAAATAAGGCGAACGAAAAAAAAAAAAAAGAAGAAAAGTTCTGGATCGCGTGACAAACGAAAGTGTTCTTGCAAATTGTTAGGACGGAGTTTGGTCAATATGAAAACTTATTGACTATAGAAAAAACACGAAAATTGACATGGAATGGACATATATCACGATCAGTGGGTCTGACCGAGACCGTCCTGCAAGGCACTGTGCCTGGGAATCGCGGGAGAGGGAGACTAAGAAAGAGATGGGAGGACAATATAAACGAATGGACGGGAAGGTCTATAGCTGAAACTAATACTCTCGCGAAAAATCGAGACGTATGGCGAGAACTGGTTTGACACACTGCAATAACGGTTTCTCAACGACCTTCTAGGTTACGTTCACGAGGTCTTTGTCTGGGACAAACAAGGAACGAAAACAACTAACAAATTCGCTACAAGAAGTAGGACAAGAAATAACATGAGCGGTTTAAGTTCGCAGCCATCCTATACCAGCATCTAGAGTCTGTGAGCTTGGTTTGCAACAGCAGCTTACCAAGTTCAAATCAAGATGCTGAGCAGCGCATGAGCTTCAGTGGTCAGCGGATCATAGCTGACTGCTCGCGTCATGGCCAGCGAACCAGAGCTGCCTAGACCCTTCTACACCTCCACGTGGTGATCCTGGATAACAGGCTGCAGCAGGGCATACTGGCTAAGGAGACGGGATCGAAGAGGGAGTGCTAACCCGGTACTCAAAAAATGATTGCTGAAGTCGGATGTGTTGGACCGAAAGGTGCAAATATCGCAGTCAAGCTGTAAACTACGACACAACTCATTCCGTTCTCTGGACTACATTCTGCTACGTAAGCCCGTTTCAGGGTTTGGTAGCGGGATATTGAGAATGAACGAAGCCAAGCCAAATCAAGTCACAATCGTCATACAGACCTGGCAAATCTTAGGGCTTGTCATGGTATGCCCTTTCTCCCAGTCGTCGGCCCAGCTTTATATGGGCACGTGATGAAGTCAGAGGAACATTTGAGAACTACCGCAGGAGCTAAAGAGTTTGTGCGCTGTCGTTGATACTTTCAGGAATAAAGGGCACTGCGCCCATATAGGGGCGCCGTGTTACAAATATGTTAGATCTATGAGCCATATTCCAATACCATTGTATGACAGTTTCATGGCCGTTCAATGTGTTTTATTTTATCTCGTCGCAGAGGAAGGCTAATTTTCTTAACATCGTTGAGCGTAGAGTATTCAACGAGAGGATGATGATGTTGATGGTGATGATGATGGTGATGATGGTGTTGCTAATGATAGTGAGGTTGATGATAATGATGTTTATGATTGTGATGATGATGATGATAGTGAAGCTGATGATGATGATAGTGATGATGATGATGATGATGATGTTGATGATGATGTTGATGGTGATGGTGATGATGATGTTGATGGTGATGGTGATGTTGATGTTGATGTTGATGATGATAGTGATGATGATGTTGATGGTGATGAGGATGTTGATGGTGATGAGTATGTTGATGTGATGTTAATGGTGATGTTGATGGTGATGATGATAGTGATGATGATGTTGATGGTGATGAGGATGTTGATGGTGATGAGTATGTTGATGTGATGTTAATGGTGATGTTGATGGTGATGATGATAGTGATGATGATGTTGATGGTGATGAGGATGTTGATGAGGATGATGTTGATGATTTTGTTTTGTTTTTTGTTTTGTGGTGTTCGTCTTATTTATCTATTCCCCAAGGTGGTGTGCGTTGCACTGTGGTATTTATTTTCCGCCTGTCGGCCCAGTGCATCCGACTTCAGCATGAATTTTATGTAAGGGTCTGCTTCCTCCTACATTTTCTAAGGGTTTGCGTCCTCGGTGTAGCGGTTAGTGCTGTGATGGGGATCGAACCAACACCTTCTGGTTGTTAGACGTGTCACTAAACCACTAGCCCACGTCGTCTCCTTGTTAATGATGATGATGATGATGAGGATGATGGTGATGATGGTGATGTTGATGATGATGTTGATGATGATGTTGATGATGATGTTGATGATCGTGATGCTGACGATGACGGTTATGATTGTGATTTTTTTGTTGTTGCCTTCGCCTTATTTATCTATTCCCAAAGGCGTGTGTGCGTTACACTGTGGTTTTTATTTTGCGCCTGTCGGCCAAGTGCATCCAACTTCAGCATGCATTTTATGTAAGGGTCTGCTTCCTCCTGCATTTTCTAAGGGTTTGCTTCCCCAGGGTAACTGGCGGTGCTCAGATGGGGATCGAACCCAGCACCTTCTGGTTGTGAGCCGTGCCACTTAACCACTAGGCCACGCCGTCCCCTATGATTATGATGATGATGATCTTGATGGTTGTGATGATGATGATGGTGGTGGTGATGATGGTGCTGATAATGGTGATGATGGTGGTGCTAATGATAGTGAGGTTTATGATAATGATGTTTATGATTGTGCTGATGATGATGATAGTGATGATGATGATGATGATGGTGGTGCTAATGATACTGATGATGATGATGATGATGGTGGTGCTAATGATAGTGATGATGATGATGATGATGTTTATGATTGTGATGATGATGATGGTGGTGCTAATGATAGTGATGATGATGATGATGATGGTGGTGCTAATGATAGTGATGATGATGATGATGATGTTTATGATTGTGATGATGATGATGGTGATGATGATGATGATGCTGGTAATGATGATGGTGATGGTGATGCTGATGAGGGTGATGCTGATGATGGTGATGATGATGATGATGATAATGATGTTTATGATTGTGATGATGATGATGGTGATGATGATGATGATGGTGGTAATGATGATGATGATGATGATGGTAATGATGATGGTGATGCTGATGATGGTGATGCTGATGATGATGATGATGGTGATGATGGTGATGATGATGATGATGATGATGGTAATGATGATGGTGATGGTCATGGTGATGGTGATGCTGATGGTGATGGGGATGATGGTGATGATTTTGATGATGATGATAATGATGTTGACGATGTTGGTGATGATGATGATGATGGTGATGATTTTGATGATGATGATGATGATTATGATGAGGATGATGATGATGATCTTGTCATGTACGTATAGGGCCTCCTCGCCATGCAGCACAAACACTGATAAGAGTAGCAGAATATACGACACGGCAGCCCGTCAGAATTCTGGGATTAAACACGTCCACCTTGATACCTATGCGCTCTAACCGTCCTGCCACTGATAACGCTCAAAGATAAATGTGATTTATGGGTACAGAGAATGTCCACTGTTCCTTGCTTGTTTGTAGTAGAAAGATACTAAAGAAGGATGCGCGTGGAATTGGCAATCTTGCCATGTACAAACAATTGCTATGAATTTTCATGGAACATAACTAAAATTAGATTTTTCAGAGGGGAATCCAGACTTTATTTGCTATTCTCATTCAACCTGGTTTCAGTTCTATAGTTCTCTATTTCTCATAGCCTGTCTATGTTTTTACCTAAGCTATCTTTGGGTCGTCTCGTGGGATCTCGATCCCTGGATTTTGGCATTCCTTGATTGTGGTTGTAGCCGACAAAATATAACGGGTGTGTTAGGGTTGGTCGACTCGAGTCTACAAAGGGTGGGTTTTCATAATTGTAACTAATGTCTCACAACGGATCTTGTCCTTTCTGGTCACTTGGATCACTTTTCTTAAATCTCTACACTTGGATCACTTTTCTTAAATCTCTTTACTTGGATCACTTTTCTTAAATCTCTACACTTGGAGCTGCAACCCATGACCGATAGAAGAGACTGCAGAGCCCAACTGCAGTCAGAGAAACTCCGAAGACTGACTGACCACCCAATGCACCAGAGACTAAACAATTTGGGAAATGGGAAACTAAAGCGGAGAAACTTTGCAGAAATAGCCAAAGCAAAGATGCACGAAGATCCCATAAACGCACTAACAACACCAAATCCCATCACTACTGTACGAAAACCTACCTGGAGGCAGGATATATTTCCTGAGGTGGTAGAAAATATACCAGGTATTGGAAACAAAAATTGCCAGACTGAAAAAGAAAGGAGAGATACTACCCTAAGCTTTATATCGAAAAACTACCCAAGCATGGACTGGACCCATGCATACACCGACGGTTCTGTAACAAACACTACACAGAACGAAGGGGCAGGAGCATTCCTGAACCTACCAAATGGCAGAAAAATAACACTGTCATTCGCTACTAGTAAGTACACAAGCAATTTCAGAGCGGAGGCAGAGGCACTGAGGGCGGCAGTGGAAGAAATGGTGACACATAAAGAAAATGAAAGCCATATAGTCCTGCTTATAGATGCTCTGGCCGTAGTCACAGCGCTAAAAAGCCAGAAAAACACTGAGCTTAATGACTTAAGAGCAGCACTCTGTTAACTATGCCAGCAGTCCGCACCAAAAAGGGTAGTGGTACAGTGGGTCCCATCACACTGCAACATCCAAGGCAACGATGAGGCAGACAGACTGGCAAAAGAAGGTGCAAGACTACCACAAACAGATACTAGTATGACGTACGAAGAGTCAAAACGGCTTATTAAAGCCAGATACATGACCAAATAGGAAACCGAACATACTGGTTACACCAAAAACGATGCATATTACCAGTTGAACCGAAGAGAGCAGGTCGTTGTCTTTAGACCTCGCACTGGCCACAATAGACTGAGGTACCACCTATTCAACAAATTGAAGATAGGGTGTACCGACGAATGCCCGTGTGGTACCGAGAAAATGACCGTTGAGCATCTGCTGCAGAACTGCCCGACATACGAGGATCAGAGAGAGCAGATGTGGCCATCACCAGTGGAACCACAAGACAAGCTCTATGGCAGTGTCGACAGCCTCAGGATGACCGCCGCTTTTTTCGAAAAAATAATGGTTACTGTCTGACTGCGTACGAAGAAGAAGAAGAAGAAGAAGAAGAAGAAGGATCACTTTTCTTAAATCTCTTTACCTGGATCACTTTTGTTAAATCTATTTACTTGGATCACTTTTCTTAAATCTCTTCACTTGGAAATAGTTCTTAAATCTCGTCACTTTGATCACTTTTTTAAAATCTCGTCACTTTCATCACTTTTCTTAAATCTCGTCACTTTCATCACTTTTCTTAAATCTCGTCACTTGGAAATAGTTCTTAAATCTCTTCACTTTGATAACTTTTCTTAAATCTCGTCACTTGGAAATAGTTCTTAAATCTCTTCACTTTGATCACTTTCTTAAATCTCGTCACTTTGATCACTTTTATTAAATCTCGTCACTTTGATCACTTTTCTTCAATCGATTCACTTTGATCAATTTTTAAAAATCTCGTCACTTTAATCACTTTTCTAAAATATCGTCACTTGGAAACTTTTTAAATCTCTTCACTTTGAACACTTTCTTAAATCTCGTCACTTGGATCACTTTTTTAACCTCATCACTTGGACTACTTTTCTTTAATCTCGACTCTTGGACATTCCTTTAATCTCGACTCTTGGACATTTCTTTAATCTCGACTATTGGACGAATTTTGTTAAAACTTGTCACTTGAACCATTTTTAGTAAATCTCGTCACTTGGAAAACTTTTCTGAAACCTGACAAATTGAACTACTTTTCTTCAATACCTTACTTTGTGAATATTGGGGCATTTTTTGTGACGTGTTCGTTGTTGATAATTCCCATCCGTAAATCCAGACGCATATAAAATTGAGCTGTATTCATTAGTTCTTGCTTCTTTGTTTATTTCAATCACAAGTTCAGTGTTGTGATATTTTATCCAAAACAAATATGGAAGTAACGGTAGTCTCATAACAGATACTGCTGTTGGGGATCACGTCGTGTTTAAAACGAAACTTGAACGAAGTTTTGAAACAGATTCTAACCAACAAAATCTGTCGCCAGAGGAGACTAAAGAAGACTGTACACGAGGCTGTCATCCTCATTATGTTAAATGGCACATTAGGGGAATCCACAGCTCTAAAACTTCATGGGAACCACAACAGCTGTATAGACCTCGGTATACAATGTACTTTACACTCTACCCACCCGTCCACTAGAATAAACATGCAAACGGGAAATCAAATTAAATCGTTAGATTTGTTAGTGCTTTTATAGAAATCAATGTTTGAAAATAAAATAAAATGCATCACGTGAAGCTAGGATTAATCAACAGAAACGTTCGAATATTATAAGCCTTGACAAACACAAATATTTCAACATATTAATGATATGCAGCACGCTAGAGTAGAAAATCAAGAACTATTGATTATTAATCAATAAAAATGTGAGCTTTGATAAGAATTGTTTTACAATTAGCTTGAAGTCAATGATTTTTACGACGTCTTTTTCCAAACACATTAGTGAAAGCTGATGCAATGGCGGGGGGAACTGAGATGAACGACGCGGTGATGACGAGAGACACGGTTGAGTTGAAAAGGGCAGATATCGACACTCTACAGATTGATGAAGATACAGAAGAACGCAAAAATGCATATGAACAGAGGATCATATAATTGGAAGTTAGTAGGGAAGAGAGAAGTAAGTGTGTCCTATCTGGAAAGATTCAAAGAACACGTAATCAACATCTAACTGGTACTCTGAGAATATATACGTTTGGCTGGCTGATCAAACGGAGAATAGAGCAGTTATCAAAATGTTCCCTGTGAGATGATGTTGGTTCCAAGAATCAAGACTAAAGACCAAACGTTTGCTTCGTCATTGTGTTGCAAAATGTATTCTCTCTTTTTAATATTTAATTTTGGAGACGAGCGTTCCCCTGTACAGCTGGTCACCATGATTACCTGGGCAACTGAATGTTTCAATTTGGTTGATAAGTGCCTCCTCTCCTGTTACATCATATCTATAGTGCGTTTCACATTGTTTGCCGCGAATATCTCAGCTTCCATGTGAACAAAATATATCAAATTTTGCGTATAACCTGCAGATGACCATGTACCAATGGTGAATATTTTTTTTCTTTCCCACAAACATAAGGAATACAATTTTATTTATTTATGGTATACAAAAACTAGCCCTCCTAATGAAACCAGTCTTTTGAAATTATTAACCCTTTGAAATAGTGAGTATTTTTAGAAATAACATTCCCCACGTGTTTAACGAAATATTTCAAATTCAACTTCAACACGAAGGGCTGGCTTCGTTCGATGCCCATTACAACACCGGCCGTTACCCCAGTGAAGCAAATCCTTAGAAAATGCAGGAGGAAGTAGACCCTTACATAAAACGCATGCCGAATTCGGATGCACTGGGCCGACAAGCGCAAAATAAGAGCATATTCCAACGCACACCACCTTGGGGAACAGAGAAAGTAAGGTGAACGCAAACAAAAAAGCACAACTACAATAAAAAAAGACCTTTAACTTACAGCGAACTATAGTTCGTCATGGATAACTGCTTTTGAACAGTTCCAGTGAGCCTTACGGTGTGTTAATATGTCAATACAAATTGCTACATAGGCGTAGCTTAACTAATTGTTAATGTGTCAATACAAATTGTTATATAGGCGTAGCTTAACTAATTGTTAACGTTCGCGACTACAATGAGTCTGCAATTCAAGTATTTTACACTCCAAACAATTGCATTGAAGATGTATCTATACTTTTGTTGAGAAGCTAAGCGTTATAAGCTATTTTGGAGTATCTCACACCCTGAAACAAAGAGAACTATTCACGCTTTGGGTTTACGTAAACGGTCATTTTAATAGATTGCTTCAAGACTACGGAAGTTCGTGTTCCATCAAGACAAATGCGCAAGGAAGAAAGGAAATGATAGATACCTTTGACAGGGATGTGATCAGAAGGGATTTGTGAAGAATGTTTGATTTCAACAAAGAAACAGTGACACTAAGGAAACCTGAATTCTCGTCTGAGAATACACAAGGACATTGATGTATCGGAATCTACATTGTGGAAAACTGTAAGGAGTGTAGACTTTACCTGCAGAAAGTATGCCAGCGGGAGAAACGTCATCTGTGAGAAGCCGCATCTAGTATGCATGAAAAGCCGCATCTAGTATTCACGAGAAGCCGCATCTAGTATGCATGAAAAGCCGCATCTAGTATCCATGAGAAGCCGCATCTAGTATCCACGAGAAGCAAGTATGTACGTGAAGTACACGTAATGCGTCAACAATGTTATGATATTGTGGATGTGGATGAAACGTGGATACATTCTCACCACTCAAGTGAAAAGGAATTACAGTCAGCGGATGGAACGATTAAAAGATTAGTACCAAGTGGCAAAAGACAGCACTTGATAATAGCACATGCAGGTAGCAGACATAATGGACTGGTAAAGAATGCAGGACTTGTATTTTCTTCAAATTATACGGACAATCGGGTCTATCATACCGAGATGAATGGTAACCTATTTAGAGGGGATTGAAAAAAAAAAGCGGTTCGTCCTTTAGATAGACCGTCTTGTCTGATAATGGACAATGCATCATACCACAACACAGTGACACGAGAAGACACAATTCCAACATCATACAGTACAAAAGATACAATAAAAGTGTGGCTCACAAAGGAACACATACCATCTAACTAAATGTATCTAAAACCTCAATTGCTTTCCCTTGTCAAACAAACACGAAAAGAAAAGATATTTCGCCTAGACAAGTTGATCAAAGAGCATGGTCATAAGTGATTGAGACAGCCACCTTACCATTCACACTTAAGCCCAATTGAACTCGTTTGGGTGAAAGTTAAAAGACGAGTAGCAGCTGAAAATAACACTTTCAAACTATTCGATATGAAAGAACTAACATATGCCGCCCACTCAAACTATGCGATATGAAAGAACTAACATATGCCGCCCACTCAAACTATGCGATATGAAAGAACTAATATATGCCTCCCACTCAAACTATGCGATATGTAAGAACTAAATGTGAAGACCACTTCTTAGAGGGGGAAGAAGGCTATTGAAAAATAAGTGGATTGTCGTTCGTTCAGCCGAGAGCAGTAATAAATTTGTTGGAATCGTCCCATTCTGATTAAGTAAGAAATTAACTTCCATGTTTGTTTCCCGAGAAATAGAAGTTTCCATCACCTTGGCAAAACGGTCCTTTTTAGGACCACCTCAATCAGCTAGAAGATGAATCTCAGAACTGAATTATAATCATTTATTGGTTTGCTCGAGCATCTATTTATAAAACTGCACCAATTCATCTGAAGTATATACTTTTTCTACCTTTTTTAATATCATCTGCTTGTACATCTTCACACATTCTTTCTACGAAATGTGCAGTTACTTCTTACAGTTCCTACAAGACATGAATTACAGTAAAAAGGACATTATATGGTACCTAATGTAGAACATTTCATTCGAATTGGAGAGACGCATATGACTAAAGACAGACAATTTAAAAAAATGTAATGTACATCATTTTCTGCAGGGACAAAATAAATACTCTGCTAACAAAAGATCTAAGGAACTAGTCGCTTTAAGAAAACGGCACTACCTGACAAAACGTAAATGATGAAATCATTGGGACATTGGAAATATAAAAACGTGTGCAAACAATCACGTTTATCGGTGCAAGAGTTATTATTCGGCAATTGACGGCAACCATTGTGAAAAGCACTATAGTTAGATATGCACTTTACTTTTGTGTCCTTGTCTCCTCATTGCTATAACCGAATAGGGAATTTACGTATGATCTCCATTTCACATTTATTTAATCTGTCTCACAGTTCTTGAACATACATATTCAATAGTTCCAGAAGATTCCTAACAACAACGTTCAGAGAACTACAAAAACAAGAGGGAACAGCTACAAATTAATTAAATAAGGTCTAAATGAGATATTATGAAATATTTTTTTAGTCGGAGAATGGTGAATGCTTGGAATACATTGTCACAGGAAATAGCGAGGGCAGGGTAAGTTAATGCATTCAAAAATAGATTTGATACATTTAGATCAGATTGAGTAGAAAAACCTTTTAAACGGGTATAAACAAGTTAGTTAAGTAAGTCCAATTCTTTCAATTTTAGATAGGTCCTTGTTTTGGGAATGATGTTAACAAAAATGTGAGAACAATCGCTTCCATGTTATTCTTCTTCGTACGCTCCTTCCATGTTATTCATTTTCAAACTTAATTATTCTGGCCATCGATTTGTTTTTCCTTCCTGGTTAGTGAATTCAGTGTATATTTATTTTTTGCTGAAACCTTGACACAGATCGTGGACGTCATCCAACAAATGCGATACTCATCTAGTGTAAGTCAGACGTTTGACTACAACATACTATCTTCCTGAATATTGTAACAGAACATTTAATCAATGTAAGGAAAGAAAAACAGGAAATACCAAAACAAAATAAAAGAAGCAGGCAATATGTAAACAAAACTCTGCCGCTTTACTCACACTTCTTCTGCGTTCGTTTTCAATCTCCCGCAACCAAACCCTGAACAGGGTTTCGCAAGTAGCAGGATGTAGTCCAAAGAATGAAATGCGTTGTGTCGCTAGTTTACAGCTTAACTGCGATATTTGCACCTTTCGGTCGGACACATCTGTCTTCGGCGGGATTACTCACACTAAGTTCAGACTATCCATCACAGATGATATATATCACATATGCAGCTAATCCCATTAACGGGTCTGTCCAGTACAGGATAGCGTTCAGACATATTATAGGCATGGTCGTACACTATTGACCACAGCATTTTTGGTTTTGTCATTCAGGAGATCTTCAAATGTGCTTGTTAGATTCGTTGCTCCACGATAAAATGTGAAGATTAACTTGAGGAAAAACTCCACAAGTGTACATCATCGAACATTAAATGGGATCAAGATGCTGAACAGCGTATGGGCTGCAGTAGTCAGCAACTCAAAGCTGACTGTTAGCATTAGGGCCATCGCACCAGAGCTGTCTAGACCCTTCTACACCTCCACGCAGTGATCCTGGACAACAGGCTGCAGCAGGGCAGACTGGATGAATGATAAGAGAAAGAAGAGGAGAGGCTAACCCGGTACTCAGAAATGCCTGCTGAAGTCAGATGTGTTGGACCGAAAGGTGCAAATATTTGCAGTCAAACTGTAAACTACGACACAACGGATTACGTTGTCCAAATTCCGGATACCGGACTACTTGCAAAGTCCCCCAGGGTCTGGTTGCGGAAGTTTGAGAACTTACGATGAAAAAGAATAAGAAGAAGAAGAAGGAGAAGGAGGAGAAGAAGAAGAAGAAGAAGAAGAAGAAGAAGAAGAAGAAGAAGAAGAAGAAGAACAATAAGAACAAGAAGTAGAAGAATTAAGAAAAAGAGCAAAAGAGTTGAATGTGCGAGAAATCTGGAGGGGAATTGATATTTATTGAGTAGTAACTTGACTCCTGGATTCTTCAAGAATGGTACACATTTTATATTGTACCAATAAATCGATGAAATCCTTACACGTTTGTCTATAGATACGATCGGTTTCTTTTTCATTTTTTAAAAATAAAGTTTCAAATGCTCTTCACAGAAACGGTCATACTCGCTCAATATCTCAAGAATACCTAAAAGATGTCAATTTTCTGTCCATCCAATAGTTTGATTCTCTTAACGAGAATGTCAAAGCTCAGGATGAAATAGATCGAACTACAACAAAAACCACTCATTCCGACACTTCATCCAGTACTCCTTGTGGCTGATGGCGTTTCATTCTTCTTCTTCTTCTTCTTCTTCTTCGTTATCAATCTCCCACTACCAAACCCTGAAAGGGCTTAAGTTGAGGAATGTAGTCCAGAGAACAGAATGCGTTGTGTTGTAGTTTACAGCTTGGTTGCGATATTTGCACCTTTCGGTCCAACACATCCGACTTCAGCAAGCATTTTTTGAGTACCAGGTTATCATTCCCTCTTCGATCCCTTCTGCTTAGTCAGTCTGCCATGCTGCAGCCTGTTATCCAGGATCACCGCGTGGAGGTGTAGAAGGGTCTTGGCAGCTCTGGTTCGCTGGCCCTGACGCTAGCAGTCAGCTATGGGCCGCTGACCACTGCAGCTCATGCGCTGCTCAGCATCTTGATCCCGCCCTTTCATTAAATCAGAATCAAGTTTCTTTTTGCCCGTTTGAATAATCGAATAATTTCTAAACCAATTGAATATTCTCGTTTTCAAATACATTTAATTAATTATTAGTTCCAAGTCGATATGCTCTTTAGACTTCATTAAACACTTCTATTCAAAAATATGGAATCGTAATAAATTAATTTTTATAAAATAATTAACTATTACATGTATGCATTATATTGACTAATTATCACAACGACTAAAAACGTGTTTTTCCTTTTTGAGTAAATTACATTGCTGACAATTTGTAGAAGCATTTCCTTCAGCTAATAATATAAGAAAATTACACTTTTTCACAATCTACTTGAAAAATATAGATTCTCATAAAATGAAATTTAAATTTAATTATATTTATAGAGTACATGATTCGTTTAAGAATTTAACTTTTATATTAAATTAAATGCTTCTTTTAAATATCTTAACTTACACGTGTTTCGTTCTTTTTAACTAATATGCAATAGCATTACTACATCAGCTGAAAAACCAGGACAGGATAAACGGAAGGGAAAAACACAAAAGGTGAACGAATTCACTAATTAAAATGGAAACCAACAACATGTTTCCATGAACACAAGTGTGAGTCGTCGACTAGTGTGAATTCCAGACAAACCCGTGCCATTGATAATGAAATAGGACGTTATGGTTTCATATGGGACGTTATACATTTATAGGAGACGTTATGATATCATATGAGACGCTATGATTTCATATGGGACGCTATGGTTTCATATGGGACGCTATGGTTTCTTTCATATGGAACGTTATGGTGTTCTATGGGACGTTATTGTTTTATAGGAGACGTTATGATTTCATATGGAACGCTATGGTTTCATATGGTACGTTATGGTTTCATATGGGACGTTATGATTTCATATGGGACGCTATGGTTTCATATGGGACTCTATGGTTTCATATGGGACTCTATGGTTTTATATGGAACGTTATGGTTTCATATGGAACGTTATGGTTTCATATGGGACGCTATAATTTCATATGAAACGCTATGGTTTCACATGGGACGCTATGGTTTCATATGGGACGCTATGGTTTTATATGGAACGTTATGGTTTTATAGGAGACGTTATGAAAAGAAGACTGGAATATACCGCATCTGGGATGTAAAGCCTGTTCTTTCTCAAACTGTACTGTTATAAATATATGTATATATATGTATATAAATAGAGAGAGAGAGAGAGAGAGAGAGAGAGAGAGAGATTTGACGAAATTGCCGGTTCGGATATACAAGATCAAGGCTTCCAGACATGTCCCAATTGGAAGCAATGTCCTACCGGAACTGCAGAGCATAATTCTATGGACTGATTATGTCTTCTGTGACAATACAGCATTTGTTACCTAGACGCCCCATGTCTGAAGGGTCTGGCCTCAACGCCACAGACACGACCTAGAGCACCTTAATGCAATTTCTGCCAGATTCAGGAAATATAATTCACTGTATTACATGGGCGGCGTCAACCCTTAATGGTAGAAGGGGAGATTCGTTTGAGATAGGAACTGGGAGATATGTCGGTAAGTTGTACAAGTTGTAATAGCACCTTTAGGGCAACAGAATACAAGATCCGCACTAGCCATATGCAAGACACCGGCGTCAGGGATTAATTGTTATTCGATTCACTGTACGAGAACTCCACAATTTTTGAGGCGGTGGTGTAATTCCCCCGTCCATCATGTTCTGCATTCCCAGAATGTACGTTTGGTAACCAATTGGTCTAGGTACACTAGAGCGATGTCAGATTGGTACATATGGGAAAAGTAGAAGGGTAATGTAATGTAGAAAGAATGTAGTAAAATATTATTCAAGAAGGTTGTTTGTGGGGCTAGCAGGCATGTTTTGTGAAACGGGTTTGTACAGAAAATATCACAGCTGAGTGTTTGGATTAAGGTTTGCTGTGAAAGGTCAGGATGGTTCGCATAAAAAACGATGGCATGTAGCAACTTGGGCAAGTGGTAATTAGGGAAAGTAGGCTTTTAGAGCATATGGTAATTATGGCAAGTGGTAATTAGGGCAAGTGGTAATTAGGGCAAGTGGTAATTAGGGCAAGTGGTAATTAGGGCAAGTGGTAATTAGGGCAAGTGGTGATTAGGGCAAGTGGTGATTAGGGCAAGTGGTGATTGAGGCAAGTGGTGATTGAGGCAAGTGGTGATTAGGGCAAGTGGTGATTGAGGCAAGTGGTGATTAGGGCAAGTGGTGATTAGGGCAAGTGGTGATTAGGGCAAGTGGTAATTAGGGCAAGTGGTGATTAGGGCAAGTGGTGATTGAGGCAAATTATAATTAGGGCATATGGTAATTAGGGCAAGTGGCGATTAGGGCAAGTGGTAATTAGGTAAGTCGGAACTAGGACAAGTGGTAATTAGGGCAAGCCAGAGCTAGGGCAAGTGTTAATTAGGGCAAGCCAGAACTAGGGCAAGTGGTAATTAGGGCAAGCCAGAACTAGGGAAAGCGGTAATTAGGGCAAGTGGTAATTTGAGCAAGTGGTAATTATGTAAGTCGGAACTAGGACAAGTGGTAATTAGGGCAAGCCAGAGCTAGGGCAAGTGTTAATTAGGGCAAGCCAGAACTAGGGCAAGTGGTAATTAGGGCAAGCCAGAACTAGGGAAAGCGGTAATTAGGGCAAGTGGTAATTTGAGCAAGTGGTAATTATGTAAGTCGGAACTAGGACAAGTGGTAATTAGGGCAAGCCAGAACTAGGGCAAGTGGTAATTAGGGCAAGCCAGAACTAGGGCAAGTGGTTATTATGGCAAGCCAGAACTAGGGCAAGTGGTAATTAGGTAAGTCGGAACTAGCGCAAGTCAGAATCAGGACAAGTCACAACCGGGACAATTCACAGCCAGGACACGTCACATTGAGGGCAAGTCACAACTAGGGAAAGCAGCAACCAAGACAAGTCGTTCAATATTAGAAAGAACATGAAACAAGGTCCCATTGAGGTATATCATTTATAAGGTTTAAATAGAGTCTTTCTAAGTGTATCCATGTCAAATTACATAGAACTGCTACATGAAATGCTAGTAACATTGTTTAATAATAATTATAGTCTTCGCTTAGGCGTCAAAGTCCCGTTGTCTCGAACGACCACTATCATGTCCAACTGCCATAGCTATGTTCATGCGTATGGACCAAAATCCCTACAGATTCCCTTGGTGGAGCCGAATACTCCGCTGTTTTGGCATGGGGGCAACGAGTAGTATGTGTTGGACCAATGTTTGTGTCAGGATTTCTATGTCTGACATGTCTCGACTCCGTTATTTCGTATTCCGTCCCCGAGACCTTTGTATTGTGTTCACATCAGCGTGACCCTTGCTGTGCTGAAAATACGAGGTTGGGAGAGGTATTGTGTCATCTCCGATAAAGGGGATTGAAGGAAGGTCATTGAGTCGTGATAACCTGGAATGAATTCTGGGTACATTTAAGCGGAACGGCTAACGTATATTGGGACGGGTTTCCCACGATTTAAGACAGGCATGAAATGCAGGGAAATGAAGCATAACAAACATGATAACCGATCGAAAGCACATAAATTCCATAGAATAAAGTTCTTTATGACACTTGGTGAAGGAGTTGTGAATTATAATGCCAACATGAACTAGCTAACATCAGAAAACGACACAAACACAGGAGCGTGTCGAGATCGCGGTTTATCAAGCAGCGGCCATCTTACTTTTGTTTGATGCACCTGAAACTGAGCTATGAAATATGTAGTATAATAAATAATGTAAAATAATGTATTGTATTATTATACTTTGAGGGCCGCGGTTACGCAGTGATTAGTGCACTGGCAATCAGGGTTCAATCCCTAGTTGGTGCGGGCATTATTTTGTTATCACAAACCGGCCTCTGTGGTTAACCCAGCAACATAAATTGGGTACTAGAAAATCTGGTAAGTAAAGGAGGCCGGCGTATTTCCTATGCGCCGCACGGAGGGGTGTGATTTTTTTTTTTACTTTTATTATTAGACTTACATGGAATGTTCCTTCGTTGAAATATACCTTCTTTTATGTTTAATTAATACTGAATTGTCTTCTATGATACATCCTTTTTTAAAATCTGGTTAATTATCATTATTTTCCTTTGATGACAAATTGTTTTATCTGTTTAATTATCAATAACTTTTTTTATATGACAAATAGTTTTTTTTTAAAATCTGAATGATTACCATTACATTTATTTAATCAGAAATCGTTTTTTTTTGTTTGTTTCTAGTTAATTATCATTACATGTCTTCTTTTCTAAATCTGTATGACTTTGGTGATTGTTAGACTCCACACAGGTTACGATACCATCTATTCAACAAGTTCAAATTAGGACACACAATGAATGTGTCCGCTGCACTGATAAATGACTGCTGAACATTTGCTGCAGAAGTGAACAACATACGAGATACAGAGAAGGCACATTGGACCATCTTCCGTTCCATTCCAAGATAAGGTCTACACATTGGACCATCTTCCGTTCCATTCCGAGACAAAGTCTACACATTGGACCATCTTCCGTTCCATTCCAAGACAAGCTCTGCACATTGGACCATCTTCCGTTCCCTTCCAAGACAAGGTCTACACATTGGACCATCTTCCGTTCCATTCCAAGACAAGCTCTGCACATTGGACCATCTTCCGTTCCCTTCCAAGACAAGGTCTACACATTGGACCATCCTCCCTTCTATTCAGAAACAAGGTCTACACAGATCCCAATGACCTCATGCGGGCAACTGCTTTCTTCTGAGATATTCAAATTGACTTCTGAAAGCCTACGAAGAAGAAGGATGGACAAAGTAGAAGAAAAAGGAAGAAAAGGAGGAAGAGGATAAAGAAGTAGTAGAAAAAGGAAGAAAAAGAAGTAGTAGAGAAAGGAATGACTTTCTAATCTCTGAGTGGTGTCGTAGGCTCAGATGATTTAGAATCTTCAAGAACCGATCGAATTATCTGAGGCCTGACAAAAGTATACGCAATTTGATAACAGGCAGGTTAGGTTAGTTTTTGTGAAACTAAAGGTGTTACTTTTGATTCCTACTATTCAGAATCCGAGTAGCGCAGTGGTTAGCGCACTGGTTTCGCATCTGAATGGTCCTGGGTTCATTCCCCAATTGAGGCGGCAGTGTTTTTTCAGACCGCAATGGCTCCCAGGTCGACCCAGCCTTAAATAGGTACCGGTTCAGTCCGGGAAGTAAAAGCGGCGAGGGAGATGAGATGGCTACCGCCCTCATATAGCCGAGCCTTTGAAATGTGAGATCGCTAACACCTCACACCTCACACGGCAGTAATTCTATGGGTTACTTTTACTTAATCGGAATCATAGTCAGAAAATAACAAAAGTACTTTCTAACTCATTTAGTTACCATATTGATTGACATATTTTCGGTCACGATGCACTAAAAGACGTTTCCAAAATGTTTCTGTTTAAAATATTTGAGAAATGTTGATTAATAAAACAAATGTATTGCATTTCTACCTAAAAATAAAACAAGAAACTAAACTATCATAATTATTGATCTATTTAACCCTTCCCCCCTCCCCTTCCGCAATTTTTGTATTTAATCCAAGCATAAACAAGATGTCAAGCTTGATTGGCTGATAATCCTTTGAATGATATCGTTAAAGTTTGTTCGCATGCACGTGACCTCAACATTAATTACATTTCTTCAGAATTCAATAACTTATCAATAATCTATCAATACGATTGTTTGCATGTGCCTTTATCTTTACCATGCCTTTTAGATATTGTTTATTAAAATTATTAAAGCACTGCCGTATAATCAAAGCGGTTGGTTCCTTTGATCTTTTTCGGTGGTTAAAATAATTGGTCCTCCACAGCATTATTTGTCGTATATGTACAGCCATCAAAATGTTTGTGGGTCAAAAGTGTACCTTCAGTTGCCGTGGGGGCAGATGTGTACATGTAGTTCACAATATGATGGATTGAAATGTGTCTTGTCTTGTCATGCAATTCCCGTAACCTCATCTATTCTATCATCTGCCGCCAGTGTGGTATGTTATACATTAGGGAAACTGGTGTGGAACTGCGTGAGCATTTCCGCCAACACCTCAATGATATCCACAAGTGCACTGGTTCCCCAATCGCCAGCCACTTCAATGGTCCTGACGTTAGTGTCACTGGTCTAGTTTCTTGCTTCTCTGGCGGTTGTCATCGATTCGTCTTTGAGAATAAACATATCTCCAGCATGGGTTGTCTCCAACCGCATGGCATTAATATCTTCCATACCTTTTCTTAAAATCGCAAACTGGCCCCCATCTATTTGTCTTCCTCCCCCCCCCAACCCCCATTTCTTCTATCAGTCCTCCCCCCCCCCTTTCTATAATAATCTCAGCCCCTCACAGCTTATATCACCTTCTCTTTGTTCTCCCACTTGGATCACTAATTGGCCGTTTCCATATTTAGCCACCACTGGCGTATCCGGCGTATTTCCCCTCACTTCTTACGCTCTCCTGGCCACCTTACTTTATCCCTTTCCTTCATATTCAGCCAAGCATCTGACCCAACCAGTCGCTTAGACTGACTGGGTCTACTATCAGATAAGTAGACGAAATTTTCCTTGTATGTTGATTTGTTAGTTCAGCATTATTGTTATTTGTTGTCCCTGATTGGTTGTAACGTAAGTTTTGTTTGTGTTCTCGTCTCGGAGCGGTATCTGACCATACCCTTTAACAAAAATTTGATTAAACTCAACCTTAATCAACTTTTACAGTTTATTCTTTTGTTTTTTCCCTTCTTGTCTTTAATGTGCTGCCCTAGATGGTGGTGACGCTAGTTATTTGTGTAATGTGTGCGAAAAGGGCTGTGAGAGAGAGAGAGAGAGAGAGAGAGAGAGAGAGAGAGAGAGAGAAAGAAAGAGAGACTGTGTGTGTATGAGAGAGACAGTGTATGTGAGATTCACTCAACGTGTATGAACAAAAAGTCAGTAGCATGTCCTTTACAAGCGTCGCTTCTTACAACCACCACGTATTTGGCTGTTATAAGTTTCTTGGCAGTTTGCGGTACGGTAGGTTGCCATTACTTTCCGCAGTCTATAATTATCGTATAAAAAATTGCTAAGAGATTGATGATTTCTTTCTGCCGGATAAAGAGAAAATCATCCGTCTACTAATAATCGTCTTCCGCTCTTAATAGATGGTCCTCATATTTAGGCCAGTACTGTTTGATTATCAGATTAAGGCGTACACTGGTTCTGTCAACATTTCTCTATGCTTGTGAGACATGGACAGTTACAGCGGACCTTCAGCGAAGGATACTGAAATTGGAGATGACGAGATGTTTCCGAAGACTTTTAAACGTCACGTACAAAGATCGAGTTACATATGATTAGATTCGAGATAGAATTACAACAGAAATAGGGCCTTTTGAAGACCTCTTGGCAAATGTCAAAAGAAGGAAACTCGCTTGGTACTTGATATCGAGATCAAATCGTCTTGTAAAAATGATCCTCCACGGAAGGGTGCAAGGCAGACGACGAAGAGGCCGTCCCAAAAAAAGGTGGGATGACAACATAAAATAATGGACCAATCTCCGACCAGAAGAGGCTCAGGCAGCGGCCGCAGACAGAGAAGGGTGGCGTGGTGTTGTGAGGATAATTTCATGTGTGCCCCAACGACCACACCATTTACAGGATGACCTGACCGGACTAACTGTTTGATTATTTTTGAAATGACTGCATTGGTATGTTTTGTGATATCGAACAATTTCAAAAGTTAATTTTGAGCGACTATTTGTCCTTCAACTTTTGCCTTCACTAGTTAGATTGGACTGAAATTTGAATGGCCTAAAGTGGTCGTACAACGATCATGCTCTTGGATTATGTTGTTGATATGAAGTATTTATTTCTCGTGTGTTTCCTTTATAAGGGACAACGGTTTTGATTTTTGTGCGTTTATAAAACCCCTTTATTTCAGCCTTCTTACTTAATGACGTGAACACTTTGTATTCTTTGTCTAGCGTGCATTGTCCTGAATGCTTTGCCATTGTGTTGTGATAGCGTGCATTATCCTGTATGATATGCCATTGTGTTGTGATAGCGTGCATTATCCTGTATGCTATGTCATTGTGTTGTGATGGCGTGCATTGTCCTGTATTCTTTGCCAATGTGTTGTGTTAGCGTACATTGTTCTGTATTCTTTGCCAATGTGTTGTGTTAGCGTACATTGTCCTGTATTCTTTGCCAATGTGTTGTGTTAGCGTACATTGTTCTGTATTCTTTGTCAATGCGTTGTGTTAGCGTGCATTGTCCATTATTAGACACGTGATTGTATCAGGAGACGGAAAAAACTGTTTTTTAATCGACTATCTAAATGATGGTCGTTCATCTGTACATGATATAGTCGATTGTTGTTCAATATCAAAACTACGTGTTCAACATTCTTCAATAATTGATTATGTTTGCTATTTGTGAGGGATATCATCAATCTCTTTCCTTTGCTGCTTGATACAATGTTTCTCCTCGTCCCATCTAATGATTTTTACCATTCATTTTAACTAGAGTGATGAGCATTGATCCAAGTTTCATATAAATACACAATAACATAACCTTCTATACACATTTCTATCCCTTCATGTAGTAACTGGCTTCTGGAAGCCTTCAGGTGTAAGTCTCTACAAATGATACTTCTTCCACCTGAATACTTGCGCAAAGTTAAGCTAATTTCCATAATGTAGATTTTGAGACAGAAATGTTTTTAGTTTTTCACAACCAAACTGACAATATCTTTAGTGGAACTATTTATTATGATAAATTAATAAATACATTTCTTATTAAATAACTATATTATCAATACTATTTTATCTTTCATTTCTCTCTTACTTTCTTTTGGTGTTTGAGGATGGAATTATATAGTTTCGGCCAAGCGCAATAATGATTTATAGTCTAAGAAAGCATTGTTTTTCTGTCTGGTTTGACATAGAATCCCTCCAACATTTAGCCTCGCTAGAGAAACATTTGTACAGTTTCATTTAAAAGTTTTGAAGCGTTGAGAATTTAATTTGTATCCCCATTGTAATATACCTGCTAGATTCAGATTAGTTTACGCCGTAGAATAATACTTAAACGCAACGTACTGATGTAATTACGAGTATTTCTCGTGTGCTATGGAACGTTTGGTGCAGTTGTTAGCGAGTGACTCTTCAATTTCCTGTCAGAGCACTAGAATCATTTGTTTTCAAATTTACAAAAGAACACAAAATTAGCAAGTAGTAACCTTTCAACTGTGAATACAACTGATTTTTGTTTAAATATCGGAAATAAGTTACACTGAATTCAAACTTCGTGATGTGACTGATAGAAAAGATTCCAAACTTCGTGATGTGACTGGTACAAAATATTTCCAACTTCGCGATGTGACTGAAACACCAGAATCCAAACTTCGTGATGTGGCTGATAGAAAATAATCCAAACTTCGTGATATGGCTGATAGGAAATAATCCAAACTTCGTGATGTGGCTGAGACAATTTTACAGCAAAATCATAATGACCTTTATTTTTTATTTTATTGTCCCACCAATTTCGTTTGCATGGCTGCTGAAGTACACTGAACTTAACAACGGTGAATGCTTCCCGACTATAGAAAGCAATTTAAAGACCGAAAACTATGTTTTAACTAACCAGCTAAAGAATTAAACTACTAAAATCAACATTCTCACATACCTAAAATCATGATTCGCTACAAATGTAAGCAGCAGTAACACATGAAGTGATTTCATAAATATTGGATTGGATGAAACATTCACAAATTGTATGTAAATTTAGAAGATATCGACTTTTTGTCTATCACCTTCACACGCGTGTTCCATAAATTTGGAGCTTGCGGAATGATATAAATTTGGAGCTAGCTGGGTGTTGTAAATTTGGAGCTAGCAAAATGTTGTAAATTTGGAGCTAGCTGGGTGTTTTCAATTTGGAGCTAGCAAAATGTTGTAATTTTGGAGCTAGCTGGGTGTTGTAAATTTGGAGCTAGCTGGGCGTTGTAAATTTGGAGCTAGCTGAGTGTTGTAAATTTGGAGCTAGAAAAATGTTGTAAATTTGGAGCTAGCTGGGTGTTGTAAATTTGGAGCTATCAAAATGTTGTAAATTTGGAGCTAGCTGGGTGTTGAAAATTTGGAACTCTCGGTATGTTGTAAAAATAGAGCTAGCTGGGTGTTGTAAATTTTGGAGCTCGCGGAGTGTTGTAAATTTAGAGCTTGGTGGGTGTTGTAAATTTGTAGGTAGCGGAATGTTGTAAATTGAGAGCTAACTAGGTGTTGTAAATTTGGAGATAACTGAGTGTTGTAAATTTAGAGCTCGCGGGATGCTGTAAAAATTAAGCTAGCTTGGTGTTGTAAATTTTGAGCTCCCTGGGCGATGTAAATTTAGAGCTAGCGGAATGTTGTAAATTTGGAGATAGTAGAGCGTTGTAAATGTAGAGCTAGCGGGGTGTTGAAAATTTAGAGCTAGCTTGGTGTTGTATATTTAGAGGTAGCTTGGTTTTTTTAATTTAGAGCTAGCTTGGTGTAAATTTGGAGCTAGTCGATTGTTAAGAGTTAAGGTAAGTGATATGATAACAACATCAACATCAACTAGATGCTTGTCGTGGCAGAAGATTGCCCATATCTCAGTTGTTATCAAGGAAAAGCAAATGTTTAAATAACATTTAACGTATATCGAATAAATAGTGTTCAGTAGTGAAGTTTGTGTGTGAGGCCAACCCGGGAAACACCGCGACACCTCATTTAGGTGATGCTTTTTCTCTGTTCCGTGTTAGGGGTCTTTATAGTCAATAGGTTAAGACACTCGCCTCAGTGGTGAACGGAAACGGTAGGCGATCGAATCCCGCAAGTTTCAAGCGACGCCTGGTTTCACGGGAGATAAGACCAGAATGCCTGCATCCCGAGTTACCTCCAGTCGTTTCGACCAATAGTCTTGCCACTGATCCAAGGTAACTCGGGATAAGAGTGAGATTGATGACCAGCGCATTCACTTCCTCACTATAATCCAAATACAGCGCACATCACATTATTAAGACGAAACCATCTGATTTTTTGGCCATCATCGCTTTTCGATGGACAATAATATATATTGCCCCTTTAAGAAAACACCGTTGCACCTAGGTGAGCAATATGACCCACATTGAGAAACATTTGTCTAATCCTCTGCCACCAGGAATCTACAAAATGAAGGGTAAAGTAAGAGAGATAGAGAGAAAGACAGTGGGAAACCAATGGTCAGGAAATAAAGACAAAGATAAACATAGATTGAAAGTGACGGAGATGGGAACATGCTTAAAGAAGCAGAGAAAGTGAGATGTAGAAGGAGATATTCTACTAAACGTGTTTGGCAGAAAGACAAGATCATGGCTGCCATGTATGATTCAATTGAAAGAAATCTTTGGCCCGTTCTACCGAACGCAACTCAATTAAATGATTAGTTCTGTGACAAAAGAACATTTGTTAACTAGACTCTCCATATCTGGAGTTTGGGGCCTCAGCGGTCCAGACAAGAACTCATGCACTTAATGTAATTTGTGCCAGATTGAAGAAATTTAATTCACAACTAAGACATTGGCTGCGTCCGTCTTTTGGCGAAGGGATTGTTTATGGTAAATAAAACATGAGAGAGAACGATTTTAATGTTCAGTTTTAAGGGTATGAGTCTCTTCTTCTTCACGTCATTCTGTTTGTCGAAGGTCCAACACTGAATTAGACTTCCATAAGCTTAAAGGAAAAATCTAATTCCATTTATTTGTTGAAGCATAAGTCCAACACTGAATTAGACTTCCATAAGCTATAAGGAAAAATCTAATTCCATTCATTTGTTGAAGCATAAGTCCAACACTGAATTAGACTTCCATAAGCTATAAGGAAAAATCTAATTCCATTCATTAGTTGAAGCATAGGTCCAACACTGAATTAGACTTCCCTAAGCTATAAGGAAAAATCTAATTTCATTTATTTGTTGAAGCATAAGTCCAACACTGAATTAGACTTCCTAAAGCTATAAGGAAAAATATAATTGCATTTATTTGTTGAAACATAAGTCCAACACTGAATTACACTTCCATAAGCTATAAGGAAAAATACAATTCCATTCATTTGTTGAAGCGTTGGTCCAACACTGAATTAGACTTTCATAATTAGCTTCCAGTGATTTGCAGCCTCGTAGCAATGACCTCTCCTGGTAGGATTCCCAGACACGTGTACAATATTCTTTAGTGGTATCTTGCGCGTGCAAGTAATGAACCAGTGGGCCTGTTATGTTTCTCCTCTAGGGTAGTAGAATCTGATGTATAGATAGTACCATAGCATGCATTGCCGTCTGGGATGAAGTGTTAGCAATTTAATTGTACTGGGTAAGATTTGTTATTGAGACAGTTTGACAAATTACTTTTCAACCAACATAATGATCAGACATGCAATGGAATTGGAACCCGCAGTGGAAAACACGAGCTGGAAATTGTAATTCACACTTGACGAATTAACGCGGAAAAGGACGGGATTCCTACTGGAATATAATGAAACTCGCGCGGGGACGGTGTGGGCTAGTTGTTAAGTTACACGGCTCACAATCCTAAGGTGCTGGGCTCGATCCCCATCACACCACCGACCGTTAACCCGGGGAAGCAACCCGTAACAAAATGCTGGAGGAAGCAGACCTTTACATAAAATGCATGCCAAAGTCGGATGCACTGGGTCGATAGGCGCAACATAAAAACACAGTGCAACATACACCGCCTTACGGAATAGAAAAAAAAAGCAAATACCAATGCAAAATAAAAATAAAATGACCGAGCAAAAGTAGACGGCCACAATGTAATTCGGTGGCGTCTTCTACAGTCCTGTATTCCAAGAAGAACCAGTTGTACTATGCCAGCTTGTATTCTCGTTATTGTGATAGGCGCAGTCGTAGAGCACTCGCTTTTAGTGGCAAACGTACGCGGTACGAATCCCGCTGGTACGGTACTCTCCAGTTGGGAGAAACCCCATGCAGTTGTTATATTAATAAACATCGTCAATGACAGCCTAACTTTTTTATACTGCTTTAGAAGACTGCAGACTCTGTATTCAACTAGTTTCTTCTACTGTACTCGATCTAAATATACCTCTGCGCATTCAATCTATTTTTGAATCTATTAATTGACTCTGCCGCTACTATTTATTGTCGTAATACATTCCAAGGAATCACCAATCTCTGAAAAAAAAATAAAACAATAAGTTATAAGATCTAATCTGGGATCAAGACGCCGAGCAGCGCATGAGCTGTAGTGGCCAGCGACCCATAGCTGACTGCTAGTGTCAGGGCCAGCGAACCAGAGCTGCCACGACCCTTCTATACCTCCATGTGGTGATCCTGGATAACAGACTGCAACAGAGCAGACTGGCTAAGGAGAAGGAATCGAAGAGGGAATGCTAACCCGGTACACAAAAATGCTTGCTAAAGTCGGATATGTTGCACCAAAAGGTGCAAATATCGTAGTCAAGCTGTAAACTATGACACAACGCAATCCGTTCTCTGGAGTACATTCTGCTACTTAAGCCATTTTAGGGTTTGGTAGCGGGAGATTGAGAACGAATAAAGCCAAGCCATATTTAATCTGGACCTTGCTTTAATGTGTGGTTTTCCCTCTTGTTCTTGTAAGTTGTTCTATTTTGAAAACAAAACTTGTTACTGTCTAATTTCGATTTTCCTTCGATTATCTTATAAACCTCTATTAAATCATCTCAAATTCTTCTTTTGTCTAGACACGGTAGCCGGTTTTTCTGAGTCTTTTCTGAGGTTTTTCCTCATAACTGTAATTCTGTAATCCCACTATCAGTTATGTCGCTCTTTGTTTGTATCCTTTCCAGCATTTTTATATTTCCTCTATGATAAGGACTCCACGCGTGTATACATATCTCCAATCCAGGTCTAACTAATGATTTACACAGTTAGACTATAACTTTCTTGGTTGTATATTTAATATTTCTTTTTATCATACATAACATTGCAAGTGCCTAATTTACTGCCACCTGGACTTGCTCACTCACCTTACCTATATGATCTGTTATAATCCATAGAATAGTTAGACTGGAGGGGTAATCCATTAAGGAAAAGGTAAACTGATCAATACCACCATTTGCTTTGGAGATGGGCTGTCGACAGACTAAGTAGAGTTGGCCTCACCTCCTCCTCCCCTCCGCATCACCTCCGCCTTCCCTCCGCCTCACCTCCTCCTCACCTCCTCCACACCTCTCGCCTCACCTCCGCCTCAACTCACTTTCCCCTCAACCCCACCTCAAAACAAGAAAGATATACCCTAACAAGTGCGGCGTTAAATGACGAAAGGGTCACAGACCAAACGTATCAAGTGTCACAAAGTAACTCAAACTAAAACAATGCGAACGAAGAAGAAGACAAAGAAGAAGAAGAAGTAGTAGTATTAGAGGAAGAAGAAGAATAGGAACATGAAGAAGACAAAAGAAAGAAGAAGTAGAAGAAGAAAACCTATTTCTAACCCAGGGACAAATAACACGTAATGTTGATTTTGGCCTTCCTACAAAATGGCAACACTCTGGCCCCAGCTATATTGTCGTGTCACGTAGTTCATGGCCATTATTCGCCGTTACCTCCCCTCTGTTCTTGATGTTTCGCATGTGCCTGATCCATTTCCGGCCGTTAGTAAACTGCCGCAAGTTTCCATTGTCCGTAAATTATTTGTTATTGGAAAATCACTTTCGTGTCTAATTGCAGTGTCAAAAACTGGCTGCCATGAGTCATTTTGGCGGAATCACAATCATAATTTTGGTCACATTCGTCATAGAATACAGACGTGCCAAGTGTCATATAGACCCTTTTAACAATAGTCTTTGGTGTCTTTTTTTGGCCAAAGTGGGAGGATCAGTAGCAGCGTTGCAAACACTGCTTGAACAAATGAACAGCACAGACAAAGATATTGACGTGACAATAAACACATTGAAGAGACATACTTTAATAGTTGCCAAGTAACATCACTGGTGATAGTATCGAACATGTGCAGAAGTTTACATATTTAGGGCAACAAACTATAACAGACGATGTTAGCAATTAGACAGACATTAAGATAATCATTAGCAAAAAACAAGTGCTTCAGTGAAAAACGTTAATTGCTAACCTCAAAGAAAATCAGGCTAGAACTGAGGGAAAGAATAATCGCTCACCATATTTGTCCAACTGCACTGCATAGGGCTGAAACACGAACTCAAACAACAAATGATATAGAAAGCTTAAACGCGTTTGATAGGTGATTCTACTGTAAAATGGAAAGTGAGTTGGATAGAAATATTATTCAATAACAAAACTCGCTGAGGTAGGTGGTGCACAAAGATAAACCTTAAAAAATGATACAGAAACGACGAATGAGTTGGCTGAGAAACAATATGAGACAGGAAAGTCTTCTACAGAAGAAACTAAGGGCAGGATTCAAGGAAAGAGAGGACCAGGACGACCAAGACTCACCTTTACATCTCAGGCATGCAGGGACATTAAAGTATGAACTCTTGCCGCAATGAAGAGAACTGCAGAGGATAGGGTCAAATAGAGAAACATACTCAGACAACCTTATAACCAGTCTTAAGATTGACAAACCAGAGGATAGGGTCAAATAGAGAAACATACTCAGACAACCTTAAAACCAGATTCCGGTCTGACCAACCAGAGGATAGGGTCAAATGGAGAGACATACTCGGACAACCTTACAACCAGTCTCTGGACTGACTAACCAGAGGATAGGGTCAAATGGAGAGACATACTCAGACAACCTTACAACCAGTCTTAGGACTAACCAACCAGAGGATAGGGTCAAATGAAGAGACATACTCAGACAACCTTACAACCAGTCTCTGGACTGACTAACCAGAGGATAGAGTGAAATAGAGAAACATACTCAGACAACCTTACAACCAGATTCCGGTCTGACCAACCAGAGGATATGGTCAAATGGAGAGACATGCTCAGACAACCTTACAACCAGTCTTAAGATTGACAAACCAGAGGATAGGGTCAAATAGAGAGACATGCTCAACTACCTAACAACCAGTCTTAAGATTGACACACCAGAGGATAGGGTCAAATGGAGAGATATGCTCAACAACCTAACAACCAGTCTTAAGATTGACAAACCAGAGGATAGAGTGAAATAGAGAAACATACTCAGACAACCTTACAACCAGATTCCGGTCTGACCAACCAGAGGATAGGGTCAAATGGAGAGACATGCTCAGACAACCTTACAACCAGTCTTAAGATTGACAAACCAGAGGATAGGGTCAAATAGAGAGACATGCTCAACTACCTAACAACCAGTCTTAAGATTGACACACCAGAGGATAGGGTCAAATGGAGAGATATGCTCAACAACCTAACAACCAGTCTTAAGATTGACAAACCAGAGGATAGAGTCAAAGAGAGAAACATACTCAGACAACCTTACAACCAGATTCCGGTCTGACCAACCAGAGAATAGGGTCAAATGGAGAGGCATGCTCAACAACCTAACAACCAGTCTTAAGATTGACAAACCAGAGGATAGAGTCAAATAGAGAAACATACTCAGACAACCTTACAACCAGATTCCGGTCTGACCAACCAGAAGATAGGGTCAAATGGAGAGACATGCTCAACAACCTAACAACCAGTCTTAGGATTGACAAACCAGAAGATAGGGTCAAATGGAGGGACATGCTCAACAACCTTACCACCAACTTCATAAGCATGGCAAACAGCACATACTAGGGCCCGGTTCCTTTCTTTGCTGTCTCGTCCTCCCTAGCATCGAGTACGTGTCCAATTTACAGCTTAATAGATTGGAGCGTGCTGAACCTATGATTTAATCTGGAAACAATTGCTCTAACTGCTAAACCACTTAGACATTCCGACTTTACAAGCACATAATTTTGTACCTTTTTCCGATTACCTTTCCTGTGGAATTTTTCTTTGATTTCTGAAGGTTGTCATGACCTGTGTATGTGTGTGTGTGTGTTTGTGTGAGAGAGAGAGATAGTGTGTGTATATGTGTATGTGTGTGTGTGGGAAAGATAGTGTGTATGTGTATACTCTCGTGCGTGCGTGTGTGTGTTGTTGTTTTACTTACAAACAGATTGGGTTATACAAAAACACAGTGCAGTTATTGTACGAAAATTCGCTCTACCATAAGCACAAATAAATGTCAATCTGCAATACAGAAACTAACTAATATTCCAAATAGCTATATTTGTATATTTCTCCTGGAAAACACCTTGACCTGATATTCTTGATAGTTTTTAACAGAAAGTCATGAAATTTGAATTAACTCTTTTGGAACGAGTGTCAGTTATCGTTTTTATCAAACGAACATAAAATAGCAATTACAGTACAGTGATTCGCACGAGAAATCGCATTAGAGTCACACTGCGAAATGGGAGGTGGCGTCAGGATGCGGTTAATTTCGGAGTCATACTTACGTGAATTGTGTGTAGAATAATACAAATAACATTTATTTTGAAAATCATTGCTTAAATCGTATGCACTTGTTCGTTAAGGCGCAAAATACAATACAACTCGCTCCGCTTTAGAAGGCACAACGAACCACGTATAAAAAAACGTGTTTTGGTGTAATCTTTTAATCACAGAAAGACCCTTTAGGGGATGGGGAGGAACCGGAGGTGGAAGACTACAGGGATGTAATGTTGATAGCATGCATTTGAATTCATCAAAAAACATCAGGTTAACAATAATTTAAAATCAATATTACGTTTTACGGACCCTAAGTGAAATCTTCCAAAACATTCGTTGCATTCTTCTCGAAACGCGCTGAATCATTTACTAATCCAACCTGAAGTCTTCACAGATTACTGTTGAACTATTCACAAACGCCATGTTAAACAGGTCACATGCACTCCATCAACTCTTCATGGACTCAATTGTGTTGAACCCCTCACAAACGCCATGTTAAACAGTTCACAGACACACTCCATCAACTCTTCATGGACTCAATTCTGTTGAACTCTTCATAAACGCCACGTTAAACAGTTCACAGACACACTCCATCAACTCTTCACAAACGCCATGTTAAACAGTTCACAGACACACTCCATAAACTCTTCACAAACGCCATGTTAAACAGTTCACAAACACACTCCATCAACTCTTCACAAACGCCACGTTAAACAGTTCACAGACACACTCCATCAACTCTTCACAAACGCCATGTTAAACAGATAACAGACACACTCCATCAACTCTTCACAAACGCCATGTTAAACAGTTCACAAACACACTCCATCAACTCTTCACAAACGCCATGTTAAACAGTTCACAAACACACTCTATCAACTCTTCACAAACGCCACGTTAAACAGTTCACAGACATACTCCATAAACTCTTCACAAACGCCATGTTAAACAGTTCACATACACACTCCATCAACTCTTCACAAACGCCATGTCAAACAGTTCACAAACACACTCCATCAACTCTTCACAAACGCCATGTCAAACAGTTCACAAACACACTCAATCAACTCTTCACAAACGCCATATCAAACAGTTCACAGACACACTCCATCAACTCTTCACAAACGCCACGTTAAACAGTTCACAGACACACTCAATCAACTCTTCACAAACGCCACGTTAAACAGTTCACAGACACACTCCATAAACTCTTCACAAACGCCATGTTAAACAGTTCACAGACACACTCCATCAACTCTTCACAAACGCCATGTTAAACAGTTCACAGACACACTCCATAAACTCTTCACAAACGCCATGTCAAACAGTTCACAAACACACTCCATCAACTCTTCACAAACGCCATGTTAAACAGTTCACAAACACACTCCAGCAGCACTTCATGGACTCACTCCCGCTAAACTATTCACTGTTCCCTCTACCTCCTCCTCTGCGTCCTCCTGGTTTCTCCACTGCACCCTCCCCACCCATAACTCTTTGCGGACCACACATAACTCTCCATCAGCCCCAGTTTGAGAACCACGTATGTACACCCTCATTGTAACAGTACCACCACCTCCTCCCCCACCTCTCCTCTATCATTTAGCAGACAAACACTTTCACTCCATCAACTTGTTAAGTCCGTCTCTAACAATACTTATCCCCTCACTTTGTCCAATTCTCCAGTGACTCCCACAACACATAATCGTTCTCCCCCCCCCCCCCCCCCTCTCAAATTCACCACCCTCTCTTCCTGAATGCCAGGGTACTACATTATTGCCATACAACTAAGTACCCTACTGAGGGCACGAAACTACTTTGAAAAGTCTGGGAACCCGAACGGAGGTGGACGGCCAAAACTTAAGACCTGACGTCTAATTAAGGCTTGGATTGTCAATATTTGTCCCTGTTCAATGCACAATAGGATTGAAAAGATTGAACAAAGTTAATGAGACGTGCTCATCTCATCACACGACTCGTGTACCCTCAGAGGAGAGTGTAGACTGATTGAACTTCTACAGGGCGTGTCCATGGCTCTTGTACGCGTCATACAAAGCATAGATCAGCACTTCTATCGGCTACCTTACAGGAGGCATGGTTACAGTGGTGATGTGCGCTTTTGCATTGGTGGATTCTGAAGCATTTTGTTTTATATCATTCACTTGCTAGTCCAATACACAGCCCGCATTAGTCGGTTTTTACCAAATGTATGGAATATTAGCGTAGGCATATTCTTTAATCCAGGAAACAACTAATGCAATTACAGTATTATGAAGAGTCTCTAGTGTAAGGTGTAATACGGAGCCAATGTTTTTTGAACGGATGTGAAGAAAGAGATCCTTACAGCTTTATGTGTAACCAATATTGTTGTATAAATGTGAAGAAAGAGGGTCTTACAGCTTTGTGTTGAACTAATATTGTTGTATAGATGTGATGCAAGAGCGTTCCGCAATTTTTCGTAGACCTAATACTGTTGGATAACTTTACAAAAAATGGCTCCCATCAGTTTTATAGGCCCAGACAGATAAATGTTAAAATCAGCCAATAAAACGTGATCTCTTCGCAAGCCACAGACGATTAATAACTCAAATAAAGAAATATTTCCAGGAAATCAATGTTTGACATGCGCTACTTTAAAAAAAATAGAAAACGACTGTTTACAAACCACATTCATCGAGATGAGAGTATGGGAAAACAACACGAAATCAGGCAATGTATAAAGCAGCAGAAAAGAAGAATTAAAATGACACATCTGAAAAGAAATTACTTTTTTAAGGAAATAAATAGTTGGTATTAATGCATAGCCGATTGGAAAAGAGTATTGGAGCTTTCCAAATGTAGGCATATAGAAGATTGCGTCGCGTTTCTTGGAAAGGGAAGAAAACAAAAGTGAGGTATTTAAAGAGTTTTGGGTGAAAGAAGAATTAATGTCTCAAATAAGGGTTACACTGTGAAGTTATTTTGGTCAGATAACAAGACATACCTCCTTGTTGAAGACCATACTAGAGGGTAGGGTGGAAGATAGTCGTTCAAGAGACAGAAAACGTTTTAAATTGGTGGATAACATCCAGAGATGGACTGAAAAAAGCCTGTCAGATTGGACTATTATGGCAAGAGATAGAGTACACTGGAGATCCATTGCAATCGACCTTCAACTAAACTGAACTAAACTGATTGGTATACTGTGATGCTGGAAGGTCAGACAGGGGTATTAGGCAGTATGCAATAATTTTGAAAGTTATGACACTTAATGAGAACTGTTTCAAATCCATGATCCCCTGCTTTTTCTTCTGCGTTCAGGTATTTGCTGATGCTAGATCTATAGTTCCATCTCCATGGCGACGTTAACAATCTTTTCTATGTCTGTAGGGCAGACCAATAGCTTCGGTCTCAAGTCTGCTTCCTCTGGCCGGGCTTAGCTGGCAGGGAAATAGAGTATGTCTCAGTTCTGCTTACTTTAGCTGGGATTAGCTGGCAGGCCAATAGAGTATGTCTCAGTTCTGTTTCATCTGGTCGGGTTTAGCTAGCAGGCCAATAGAGTATGTCTCAGTTCTGTTTCATCTGGTTGGGTTTAACTGGCAGGCCAATAGAGTATGTCTCAGTTCTGTTTCTTCTCGTCGGGTTTAGCTAGCAGGCCAATAGAGTATGTCTCAGTTCTGTTTCCTCTGGCCGGGATTAGCTGGCAGGCCAATATAGTATGTCTCAGTTCTGTTTCATCTGGTCGGGTTTAGCTGACAGGCCAATAGAGTATGTTCCCAGTTCTGTTTCCTCTGGCCGGGATTAGCTGGCAGGCCAATAGAGTATGTCTCAGTTCTGTTTCTTCTGGCCGGGATTAGCTTGCAGGCCAATAGAGTATGTCTCAGTTCTGTTTCATCTGGCTGGGTTTAGCTGGCAGACCAATAGTGTACGACAATTCGATAGCTGCTGATTACTCGACAAGATTGTGACCAGGAAAATGATGGCGTCCCTTGAACGGTAGCACGTCCTATCCGATACGCAAGGCAGCTATAGAACAGCGAAGAAGACCTAGGGAAAAACTGGAACTTTTCCGTATGATGTGTATGAGGTTTTTCAGCAAAGCAAGAAACAATCGCGGTCTTGAAACTTTAATTACATGTCTGAAGCAGTGTGGTTTAAACCCGTGGCTGATTAGTTGGATATCAGCTGCCCTGATGGAGAGAACAGTTGCGCTACGCGTGGGGTCGTGGACATCAGAACCGAGGCGAATATGTCCAGGACTGCATCAAGGGTCTCCGCTCCCACCGGTGCTGTACAACATCTACACAGTAAAAGTGGCCAATATTCAACCCACATGGACAGGGCGAACGTTGACATTTGCCGGCGACATCCTAACATACAGAGCTGGCTCAGATAGACAAGAGTTAATCAAAGACATCCAGGAAGCCTTGCAAGGAATCTCACAGTGGTGCGGCGACTCAAGCTACAAGATCAATCCAAACAAGACCTGCATGATGTGGTGCTCTTTAAATAATTCCATAGTAAAGGCTAAACTCTCGGGCATCACTTTTGATGGTTGCACCATTGACAAGTGTAACAGGTTGAAATACCTCGGAGTGACATTTGATGGTTGCACCATTGACAGGTGTGACAGGTTGAAATACCTCGGAGTGACATTTGATGGTTGCACCATTGACAGGTGTGACAGGTTGAAATACCTCGGAGTGACATTTGATCCCGGTCTCTCCTATAATTTCCATGTTGACCACATCGTTCAAAGATGAAAGCGAGGGTTAGGAGCACTCACGACCATGGCTGCTGCCGACTTGGAACAACGCCTCCTGTTCATCTTATTTCGTCAGGTCATGTTGTCTGTCATCAATTACGGACTAGGCATCCTCACACTATCAAGCACACAGTGTTAAAGGTTAGAACGCATCCAGAAAGACGGTATACGGCTTGTTTTTCAACGTACTATGTGATCTAGAGGTCATGGAATTGCAAGTAGAAATCGTGGGAAGGCAACCATTTTGGCTGGACAGTTTTAAACTGCATTGTTTGAAAATTGAGGACAATGCCCCGTTCAATGAACCCAACCTCTCGAGCAGAGTTCTCAAGTTATGTGTGGGTACCACCAACGGTATTTTCAGGGCTTCCCTGACGTTGACTAGTTGGACCCTTGTAACTCTGTTACACACGTTTTTTTAATCCGTTTCTTCAGTCCATGTTTCTTAATCCGTTTCTTCAGACTATGTTTCTTTAATCCGTTTCTTCAGACTATGTTTCTTTAATCCGTTTTTCAGTCCATGTTTCTTAATCCGTTTCTTCAGACTATGTTTCTTTAATCCGTTTCTTCAGACTATGTTTCTTTAATCCGTTTCTTCAGTCCATGCTTCTTAATCCGTTTCTTCAGACTATGTTTCTTTAATCCGTTTCTTCAGACTCTGTTTCTTTAATCCGTTTCTTCAGTCTATGTTTCTTTAATCCGTGTCTTCAGTATATGTTTCTTTAATCCGTTTCTTCAGACTCTGTTTCTTTAATCCGTTTCTTCAGTCTATGTTTCTTTAATCCGTGTCTTCAGTCTATGTTTCTTTAATCCGTTTCTTCAGACTCTGTTTCTTTAATCCGTGTCTTTAGACTATGTTTCTATAATCCGTTTCTTCAGACTATGTTTCTTTAATCCGTTTCTTCAGTCTATGTTTCTTTAATCCGTGTCTTCAGTCTATGTTTCTTTACCCCATTCTTCAGTCTATGTTTCTTTAATCCGTGTCTTCAGTCTATGTTTCTTTAATCCGTCTCTTCAGTCCATGTTTCTTTAATCCGTCTCTTCAGTCTATTTTTCGTTAATCCGTTTCTTCAGTCCAAGTTTCTTCAAATCCGTTTCTTTAAATCCTTGTCTCTTTAGTCGATGTCTTTTCAATTCACATTTATACAATTTGATTCAATCCATATTTCTGCAACCCGTGCTGTCTAGTCGAATAGTAACACTGCTTTTGCATTTCTTTACAAAAAATCTGTTTGTACTAAAAGGAAACTAATGTCGTCCATCCAGAGCAAAGGCAAGTTGAAAGGAAACAGATATGTTTTTAAAGTAGTGAACGCAAATTTTAATCGTAAATTTAAAACTCAATTTCCCGCAAGATAAATTTTACAGACAAGAGCTGACGTTTCTTCCAAAGGAGACGATCACGAATAGACACAACGCAAATAACTCACGCGACAATAATTGAAACCAACATAATTTCGCATTTATTCTCTTAAATGGAACCAGCCAGTAAGAATTTTAGAGCTTAAGATTAAAGGCAGTTTGCGTCTGTAGTCACCATGCATTTATTTGATTTCAGATAGAAAGAAGTCAATGCATTACTGAAGGTTTAAACGCGTATTCCTGTGAAGGAAGACTTATCTCTGGTCACGAAACATAAGCTGATCCAGAGATGTTAGTCAGGATCAGGCAAAATATACTGGCCAAGACCTCCATCTCTGCTTCCTCGTATCCCTCCCCTTGAAACGAGCTGTTGTCATAGAGGTTTGACTAACGGTGTGAGTGATCCACGTGATTTCCGTAGTAGTGAGCGACAGAAAGTTGAAGCTTAACATAGCACAACCACCTGGATGACCCCGGTCCATCTTCAACAGCACGCTAGGGATTTGAGGAAAGCTAGTTAACGTCCTTTTCAGGGAGCACAAAAGAGTTCGAAACAACAACAATAACACACGAGTGACCACGTGGTCAGAAGAATGGCACTCGGTTAGTCGCTAACTATAAACCCTACTCACAGGATTTTGCGATGGTGCTAAACTCTCTTTAGATAGTTTCAATCAATCAACGCCCGTCTCTCCTATCGGGTCATAGACAACTGACAATCCCCTTCCAGCAAGTTCCATCTTGGACTACTTGTTCTGTCACTCTCCACTTCAGACCTAAAGGGCGACGTTCATGTTCGCAATTTCTTCGCCATGTGTTTCTTGGTCTACGTCTCTTCCTCTTCCACGTCAGCGCCTTTCTGGTCGCATTTGATAATAGTTACCTTAGCGTGTGCCCTATCTAACCTTGTTGTCTTCGTTTAATCTGTTGCTTTATGGTTTGTGTTAAATCCTTTCCCATAGGTCTTTATTCCTCGCCATGTCTTGATACTCTATACTCATTATCCTCTGGGATTATTTCACGTGGATCATCCGGTAAATATTTCCCCTGATCTCCGAGTAGTGAGATCAGACACCCGTGTGCAGTCGCGCGCACGTTAACACGATAAAAATACCTTAGCAGTTGGAAATCGAAAAGAGTATGCCTAACAGCTGCTGCTCAGACACAATTTAAATTAAAAATCTACTGAAGTTATTTTAGAGATTGTCGCCCCACAGAGAATATGTCGCAAACAAAAGGGGGACTGTGTGATTATAACAACAGGTCTTGGTTAAGTGGTTAGCGGAGCGGCTTAGATGGCGCCTGACAGGATGAGGGTCAACCTTACTCTAACTTACGCTTCCCCATCCACTAGTCTAAAAAATAGGAGATCGTATGTTCCAGGGGCTAACAGATGCTGGGATTGATCTGACAAGTCACCAGTAGATTTTCACCTGCCAAAAAATAGGAAACAAAGGAGGTCGCACCTTCCCACGACGTCTAACGACATAAGTGGACTGTATACAGAGAGACAGAAAGACAGACAGACATACATGTATTGACGAACTAGAATTTCCACTGTGTTGTCTTTGACGTTGTCAAAGTTTCTCCAAGTACAGGCATACTAATTTGCCATTGGTATTACACGTTCTTAACTTGGTTGTAGCCTTGAACACATGTATGACAAGGCGTCTAGCGCAGTTCTTGTGAATGGGAGGCGAGGACACTGGTTTCGCACATCAGTTGGGTGTGAGACAGGGGTGTACACTCTCTCCAACTCTTTTCAATATGTTCCTTGAAGGAATTATGAGTGGGGCATTTGGAGGTCACGTTGGTACTGTCCAAATAGGGGGCCGAACGATTACCAACCTTTGTTTTGCAGATGATATCGACGGGTTGGCGGGTTCAGAAGCAGAACTCCAGGAATGGGTCAGAAGGCTCGATGAAACAGCTCTTGACTATGGTATGGAGACAAACGCTGGAAAGACAAAATTAATGAACAACAACGCCAAGGGCTTCAACGGCAAGATAAAAGCAAACGGTCAGGAACTCAAAGTGGTTGACCGTTTTAAATATCGTATGTCCATTGTCAGTGATGAAGGATCAAAATGTGAAGGGTTGGCCAGAATAGCACAGACAATAGCGGGGCTTGCACGGCTTAACAAAATCTGGGTAGATAAACGGTTAGCACTAAGCACGAAAATCAGATTAATGCGTACTCTGGTCCTGTCAATATTCCTCTATGCGTGTGAGACATGGACAGTTATAGCTGACCTTCAACGAAGGATACAGGCCTTGGAGATGAGATGTTTCCGAAAACTTTTAAACGTCACGTACAAAGATCGAGTTACAAACGAGGAAATACGAGATAGAATTACAACAGCATAAGGGCCTTTCGAAGATCTCTTGGCAACTGTCAAAAGAAGGAAAATCACTTGGTACGGTCATATATCGAGATAAAATGGTCTTGCAAACACAATCCTCCACGGGAAGGTGCATGGCAGACGACGAAGAGGCCAGCCCAAAAAGAGATGGGAGGACAACATAAAAGAATGGGCCAGTTTCCGACCAGAAGAGTCACTGGCAGCGGCATCTGACAGAGAGGGATGGCGTGGAGTTGTGAGGATGTCTTCATGTGTGCCACAACGACCTCACCGGTTACAGGATTACCTGACCTGACCCTTGTAAACGAGTTTAATTTATACTTTGAATCTTGGTATTCAAACAGGCATGTTAATGTCTGTTGTCAGGTAGCCGAAGGCTGTTTTCTGTTTTAGAACTTCCTGCGGCTTCCTAGACCTGTGGGAAGATACAAATAATTTGGGTAGATTTTTAACTAGAACTTCTCAATATTGTTCGGTCCGCGTTCGTTAAGTCTATTATTTTTTATTTCTACACGCCAAAAGATTTTTTATGTACTCCACACCAATCTCACTACCCAGAGTTCAAGGACATTTTTACCAGAAGATCAACGTGAGAAATTTCGGTCTCCATCGTGATTCGAACCCTCGACCTCTAGTACCCGAGACGGATGCCCCAAAAAGTTTATCTGTTTCATAAAACAATTTAACTTTTCTCAGTTAACTGGCTTCTTCTATACGGCTTAACATATGTCCCGTCTCCGTCCGGTAAAGACGGTTGATGATTGACAATTGTGTTATCGTCTCACGATATTCGTTTGTCAAATTGGGTGGAATTGATTATGTCGCTCATCATCTACTATCCAGTGCCTTGCGTCTCACCTGTTTACGGGAAAGGCTTCGGGAGTAAACCCTAAGGAAAAATCTGCATCCTGTGCTATCTCCATTCGTCTCGATAATGTCTTGCCACTGGGCTAATGTAGCTCAGGACGAGAGAGTGAGGTCAACAAATTGCGAAAATCTTAGTTCTTAGTCGACCTGTACTTATACTGAGGCGGATGGCCATATGCAGGTCCTTGCTCTGGTATGAGCTGGATGCAGCCGGAAAAAGGATTTACCGATAAGTAGGCTAGGATAGAGCAGCTTATTACTTCGTTGCGTTTGGCGGAGCGCTGCAAAGGGTGATTAACCGTTGTGCGAGTCCATCTTTCTAAACTCAACCACTAGAGCAAAGTAAACCAGCAGTTTGTTAGGCGCCATCTATACTGCTCTAAACAAACCATCTAGCCATGGGCTGGTGTTATGCCATGTCACAATTAGTCACTTATTATGACATGTTTTCTGTGGGGCGGTGGAGCTATTCTTGTCTTTGTCATACACAAAGACCCCGACGGACGACTCGGTCTATTGCGCAAAGCTTCCTCATTGTAATCCAAATCCCTAAGCAAGTCAGCTATTTCAGCGGATAGAGCAAAAGGAAAAGTAAGTCCACACGACTGAACAGAGAGAGTGGTCTTCAATACGTGATAGACGAACATCAACTATCCAGGGTAATAATCTTTTTGTCCTTCTCATCTGAATTATCAACTCAACTGTACGTGGACAATCAGCCCTATGTCCAACCCTTCCTAGTTGCCTCTACATGACAATATTCGGTGCTGCTAATATTTGACCTTGACCTTCATTGTCCCTCCCCCTCAAACTTGGTACTTTTCTGACCTGACCTGGTAGCACATGGTCGTTCTTATGTAAAGCCGTTTATAAAACGTGTTCTGTTGTCAAATCCCCATTAGTTTCCAAATTTACTGCATCACTTATGTTGTTAAATGAGACAAAAACCAAATACAGAAATGTCTTTGCATGTTTAGTTAGCTTTCTCTTAAAACGAAAGCCCAAGTAATCTTCGAATTGTTCAGGAGTGGTACACACAGACAATGGATCTCCAACATTCTCTATCTCTCCCCCTGGTGGTACACACAGACAATGGCTCTCCAACATTCTCTATCTCTCCCCCTGGTAGTGCACACAGACAATGGATCTCCAACATTCTCTATCTCTCCCCGTGGTGGTACACACAGACAACGGATCTCCAACATTGTCTATCTCTCGCCCTGGTGGTACACACAGACAACGGATCTTAAACATTGTCTATCTCTCGCCCTGGTGGTACACATAGACAGACTGCTGCTCGCCCATCGTTTAATGTGATCCCCCCCCCCCCCCATCCCCCGCACTTGTAGCGCTGCTTACCTCGTCCCCCCCCCCCTTTCTCTAGTATGCTTTTACAAACGTGTCATGTCTTTTAACATGACCGAAATAAATAATGTAATGAATCTTTATGTCCTTCAACAGTTCTCCTTGTATCTCTGGTGTCCCTGGAATTCTACATTTGTTAGCTTTTGTCCCCATGAAATGCGATGCACTCCGCTATGATTCTACAGTGACGCCAGTTTCTTTATTATTATGTTTTACATTATGAAGTTGCTGGAGCTATACGTTTGTTACTGTATCAACGTATATCTTACTTTTAACTTATTGTGAGGATCATATTGATCGGTTTACGAAGTCTAACAAAAAAGTTGATAGAAATTAGAAAGTTGGCTTTGAATCCACAAGCACACATGCTTCACCGGCTAAATTCCGGATTAACATACCAGACAGCTTGATAGAAAAGAAATGATGAGAAGTAGACATTCATCTAGTCCTTATGTTACTGCTGCCGAAGTCGTTGAAGTGTAATCACTTGATTATGTTAGATCAGTGGTCTCCAACCAGGGAGCTAGCGACCAATAGTGGGCGACTTTCGCTTTCAGATGGGCGATAAATGAATAATAATAATAATAATAATAATAATAATAATAATAATAATAATTATAATTATAATAACCGTTCATCGCAGACGATGATAACAACAGCAGTCAGACATGTTGTGCTGCACCTCACCAGCGATGACATCAGTCAGACATGTTGGGCTGCACCTCACCAGCGATGACATCAGTCAGACATGTTGTGCTGCACCTCACCAGCGATGACATCAGTCAGACATGTTGTGCTGCACCTCACCAGCGATTACATCAGTCAGACATGTTGGGCTGCACCTCACCAGCGATGACATCAGTCAGACATGTTGGGCTGCACCTCACCAGCGTTGACATCAGTCAGACATGTTGGGCTGCACCTCACCAGCGATGACATCAGTCAGACATGTTGTGCTGCACCTCACCAGCGATGACATCAGTCAGACATGTTGGGCTGCACCTCACCAGCGTTGACATCAGTCAGACATGTTGGGCTGCACCTCACCAGCGATGACATCAGTCAGACATGTTGTGCTGCACCTCACCAGCGATGACATCAGTCAGACATGTTGTGCTGCACCTCACCAGCGATGACATCAGTCAGACATGTTGTGCTGCACCTCACCAGCGATGACATCAGTCAGACATGTTGTGCTGCACCTCACCAGCGATGACATCAGTCAGACATGTTGTGCTGCACCTCACCAGCGATGACATCAGTCAGACATGTTGTGCTGCACCTCACCAGCGATGACATCAGTCAGACATGTTGTGCTGCACCTCACCAGCGATGACATCAGTCAGACATGTTGGGCTGCACCTCACCAGCGATGACATCAGTCAGACATGTTGGGCTGCACCTCACCAGCGATGACATCAGTCAGACATGTTGTGCTGCACCTCACCAGCGATGACATCAGTCAGACATGTTGTGCTGCACCTCACCAGCGATGACATCAGTCAGACATGTTGTGCTGCACCTCACCAGCGATGACATCAGTCAGACATGTTGTGCTGCACCTCACCAGCGATGACATCAGTCAGACATGTTGTGCTGCACCTCACCAGCGATGACATCAGTCAGACATGTTGTGCTGCACCTCACCAGCGATGACATCAGTCAGACATGTTGGGCTGCACCTCACCAGCGATGACATCAGTCAGACATGTTGGGCTGCACCTCACCAGCGATGACATCAGTCAGACATGTTGGGCTGCACCTCACCAGCGTTGACATCAGTCAGACATGTTGTGCTGCACCTCACCAGCGATGACATCAGTCAGACATGTTGTGCTGCACCTCACCAGCGATGACATCAGTCAGACATGTTGGGCTGCACCTCACCAGCGATGACATCAGTCAGACATGTTGTGCTGCACCTCACCAGCGATGACATCAGTCAGACATGTTGTGCTGCACCTCACCAGTCAGTTCGGAGGTGGCTGTATAGTTCAATTCTGGCAGGGAAACCCCTTTCACATACGTAGCATTTAATGTCAGAATTGGACATGTGAGTGTCAGTTGTTTTGTCTTTACGCAAAGTGCGGTTGTCTGGGGGCTTCGGAGGTCCGGCTTTCGTGAGTGCTGCCTTTTATATTGTGCTGTATTAACAACATCCACAAATACACAGACTCAGTGGACGTTCGAGATATTTCGTTCAATTTAAATTTAAGTAGGTTGTAAGGAACATTTACTCTCACAAAAGTTTTAAAGTGGGCGCCACGAATAAAAAGGTGGAAGATCAATATACTAGACCTTCAGCCTTATTAAGTGAAACTGACTAAAATAGCAAGGGGTAGTCACAATGTGACTGCAGAACGTCGAGTCTCAAGATCTTTGAGAAGAAAAAAACATCAGTCATCACGGAGACCGACCATCCTCTACAACTGTAATAACTATTTTATTTAAAAGAAATACATGTTCAAATACTATATTTTCCAGTAACAACTTTTATTTATACTAGACGCGTTTTTGTTTGTTGAATGTTACATGCAAACTCACCACGAAGTTCGGTCCAAAACTTTCTGAAACTATTGCATGACAAGGGGTGACAAGGATATGAGTCAGTGAATTTAACATATGTATTTACAATAGTAAAATAAATACAATCTACGTTTTAGGGTAAAACGTTTGAAAGACTTGTCCAAAATTTGTCAAAATGTGACAAATTAACGTCCCACTAGTGGAGCATACGTGCATTAGTCTGGGTCTCTATGTTTTATGGGGTTTGGTTACATACTGGTCGGACAATGTTAGTCAGGGTCTGGTGAAACATACTAATCGGACAATGTTAATCAGGGTCAGGTGAAATATACTGTACAAGATCCAACCTGACTTCCATGCAGCTCTACCTCAAAAAAGCCTTGATTCATTGCATGCTGACTAATGATACGGTAGTAGTGAGCGATATACATAGGAAGCCAAGCATAGCACGACAGTCTGGAGGACCACGGTCCACCGCCATCAGCTCGCTCGGAATGTCAAGACAACTTGGTCAGACACAATATACTGATCAGACATGTTAGTCAGGGTCATGCAAAACGTACTGACTAAGACCCTCATCTCCGCTTCCTAGCAGCCCTCCCTGGAAATTGGCTGTTTTCATTTTCAGTCTGGTCAATGAGGTGAGGAATTGACGTGATCCCCGTAGTATTTAGTAACACGTAGATGAAGCCAAGCATATCACAACCGCCTGGAGGACCCTGGTCTAGTAGCTTCATCAGCACTCTCGGGGTGTGAGGAAAGCTACTGCAACCGCCATGTAAAGTCTTTCTCCAGAGCGCACAAAAAAGTAACAAACTCATTGTGGTCGTTCGCAAACAACAACAACAACAAGGAATTGTTGAAGTGGTAGACAATAAAAGTGGGAGTCCGAGCTTACAACTCAGAGATCAGGAGAATTTTTACCAGAAAATCTTCGTGAAAAAAATCCCGGTCTCCGCTGTGATTCGAACTCGAGACCTCCCAGCACCCGAGGCGGACACCTTACCTCGAAACCACCGAGTCCCCAAAATGTACACAGCAAGATCAACGAAGAAGAAAATAATTGATTTTCTTGAATAATCAAAAAAAACAAAAGGAAAGAAAACAGCCGTATCGTATTATTACCCCAATAACAACGAGATAATTACAGTCATATTCTCATTCTGAACGTTAACCATTTACACCCTAAGCCTTAAAACAGGAAATACAAAATCATAAGGGCATGGAGATACTTCTTTGCCTTATTCATATACTATTTGTTTACTTATGCGATGTAAATGCTATCCCAGAACAGAACAAGCCATGAACAGTTGCATTGAACATATTAGTAGTGTTTTCGGTTTCCATAGAACATACAATGGGCAGGTTAGGGTGTAAAGGGTTAACCAGTGTACTTGAGAAGAGCCAAATTCAGGTCCGCAACCCGTCACATAGCAAGCTTTTCGGGGTTCACTAAAGAGTTAAGTTAACCAGTGTACTTGAGAAGAGCCAAAGTCAGGTCCGCAACCCGTCACATAGCAAGCTTTTCGGGGTTCACTAAAGAGTTAAGTTAACCAGTGTACTTGAGAAGAGCCGAAGTCAGGTCCGCAACCCGTCACATAGCAAGCTTTTCGGGGTTCACTAAAGAGTTAAGTTAACCAGTGTACTTGAGAAGAGCCAAATTCAGGTCCGCAACCCGTCACATAGCAAGCTTTTCGGGGTTCACTAAAGCGTTAAGTTAACCAGTGTACTTGAGAAGAGCCAAATTCAGGTCCGCAACCCGTCACATAGCAAGCTTTTCGGGGTTCACTAAAGAGTTAAGTTAACCAGTGTACTTGAGAAGAGCCAAATTCAGGTCCGCAACCCGTCACATAGCAAGCTTTTCGGGGTTCACTAAAGAGTTAAGTTAACCGGTGTACTTGAGAAGAGCCAAATTCAGGTCCGCAACCCGTCACATAGCAAGCTTTTCGGGGTTCACTAAAGAGTTAAGTTAACCAGTGTACTTGGGAAGAGCCAAATTCAGGTCCGCAACCCGTCACATAGCAAGCTTTTCGGCGTTCACTAAAGAGTTAAGTTAACCAGTGTACTTGAGAAGAGCCAAATTCAGGTCCGCAACCCGTCACATAGCAAGCTTTTCGGGGTTCACTAAAGAGTTAAGTTAACCAGTGTACTTGGGAAGAGCCAAATTCAGGTCCGCACACCAAATCTAGATTTTAAAATGAATTGTATTTGTCTGTTTCTCTCTTCACATAAAACCTTCCAGCTGCCCAGGGAGCACATGACTTCAGCCGAAACACCTCCTCCTGTACTGAGCCATTCGATCCAGTCATGTCAGTGTCTTCTCTCTGTCCTTAATGATACAGTAAACAGACAACTCAATGATGTAGATGTCTTGCGTCATTCCCAGCATCACGTAATTTACCCTCTTGGCAGAGGGGCATGCTTCTGTCATGGATGTTTGAGTTTAATTTGTCCTCTTTGTTGACTTGTCCATATTTGTTAGTTAATATGGGATGATGTAGACGAACCCATGCCCAACCCTGCCTTGCTACAATAATTATTTCACATTTGTTAAAAATTTTTGGCTGCTTTCAATTATTCTCCAACGAAATACTATAAATACTTAGTTTGTTTTCTTTCCACTTCTACCGTCAAGCGCAGTGGGGAGCTTAAGTCCCCTGTCCTGCGCCAAGTGCGCTGCGTGGTTTATTGTGAGCTGTGTCACTGCACAATCACTGTTATTTATCCATCTGCCTCACGGCCGCCCTTTTGCTATTTAGCGAGATAATACGAAACATTTTTTCGTCAGTGGTGATTGCTTGGAATGCATTGCCAGGGGAAGTAGTGGAGGCAGGATCCATTAATGCATTCAAGAATAAATTTGATACGCATAGCTGTTTTTAGATGAAGTGAAGTAAAAGAAGCTGGTTGTATACAGACTCTGCAGAGTCATCTGAAACCAGTATAAAGAAGTTTAAGTCAAGATCTACCAGCCTTGTAAACCATCAGTGGAAGTTGATGAGGGTCCATTCTCATAACATGACCAAACCAACGTATTTTGTGCCTGGAAATGTATTCGACACAAGCCGTAGTGCCGGCCATACTTCGGATTTTGTTTTGTTTTCTGTCTTTCCTGGAAACACCGATGCCCTTCCTGAAACACTTCATTTCAAAAGTTGAAATTCTGGACAGAGGCCATATTTGGCACTGGAAGCGCCGAGTCGGCTGTTTATCAGCAGTCGTTTTGCTGCCAAACTAATGCTCGGGTGTCTAAACAGTGGTGACATCTGATAAGTTGCCACATATGTGTTCTGACACCTAGTCTCGATTTCCCTGCCGAATCTACGGACAAAATACTTCCCAAATACTTTTACTTATGAATATTATTAATAAATATGACATATGATATGTAAAATATTTGAGAGAGTTCATCATTTTTCCTGATGTGTCTGAGTCGGCATGGAATTTTTAGTGGGTTCCGAGGATATACCGTCTGGAAAAGGTTGTGTATCATTGATATATCAGCTATTGCTCATATCTTGATTAAACTCGTGTAGCTACTCCACACTCAACCGACTTTTGCTCTAGGTAAATGGAGGTGTGTGTAATACCAGGTATGGCAGTGTTCCCAAATCTCCTTTCTACCAAACACTTTACCCCCGAAAGATACACGAACAAAACAGTCGAGTAAATAACTCTTCTAAAGTCATACTGACTCTGGGGAAATCTTTGCCAAAATTTGAAAGCGGAAGTTGAGTTTTATAAAAAAAACGTTCAGAGAAGGTTACAAAACTTTGCGTAAAATAGAACACTGACTATAATCATGACCTACTCTAGAACTGCAGATGGCCATGCTGTAATAGTATCACTCAATGGTGAGTGACGTATTTTGGTGGACTCGGTCGGTACTGAGGTGCTATTTTAATTAGAAGACGTCATGCCGTCAAGTAAACAGAGGAGTCGGTAAACAAACTGTGATACAGAGGAGGCTGTTGTCAAGGATGAAATGTTAGAAAGATATTGTACTAGGACTAATCTTTGTATAAGGTGCGGATGGACAGTAAGTTAACACATTAACTACTAAATGATGTAGCATTAAGACTTTTGTATCTACTGTTTTCACCTTGAGGTAAGTATTACAAAATAAGCTGTGGTTTTCTTTTATTGTTAACATATTTTGGTGTATCATCTGTCATTCTCAAGATAATTGAATGTACTGTTTAATTTATCGGGACTAGTGGTCTCGAGGTAAGGTGTCCGCCTCGGGTGCCCGAGATCGCCGGTTCAAATCACGGTACAGACCGAGATTTTTGTCACTAGGGTCTTCCGGTAAATCTTCCCCTGATCTCTGGGTAGTGAGATCGGGCTCCCGTATTCAGTGTCGAGCCGTTAAAAATTCCCTCGTAGTTGGAAATTGAAAATAGTAGGCTTAACGGCCGCTGCCAGATAAAATTCATGTTACAAATCAAACCAAGTTATTTGTACCTTTCCCCAGGTGGTTTGTTAAGAGCAGCTATAGATGGCGCCTAACTGGCTACGGTTCTACTTAGCTCTAGTGTTTGAGTAAATTAAGATGGATTCGCACATCGTTTAAACCACCTTCCAATAAACTGGTTGTATACAGACTCTGTAAAGTCTTCTAAACCAGTATAAAGAAGTTAAGTTAAGATCTCGACCTCGGTGACTTTTCAGCGACCAATTTGCTGCAACGTTTACTAAAAACTGGAATTGTACCCAGTACCTGTGCTGCAGCAAGCATGCGTTGTTCAACTTTACTACTCTGATGCGCGGCCATTATGTTACATTCACAATTTGTTAGTTACATTCTCCAATTTTAGTTACATTCTCCAATATTAGTTACATTCTCCAATATTAGTTACATTCTCCAATATTAGTTACATTCTCCAATATTAGTTATATTCTCCAATATTAGTTACATTCTCCAATATTAGTTACATTCTCCAATATTAGTTACATTCTACAATGTTAGTTATATTCTCCACTTTAAAGAAAAAGAAATCGACCGGAAAAGATGGGGTAACAAACGAAATGCTGATGGGGTTTGGCCAGCAATGTAGAAGAGGACGTTACTATCAGTCCTGAACCAAAGATGGAAAAGGGGAATTGTACCGCAGGCATGGAAAGATGCTGTACGTATACCAGTACCAAAGAAAGAAAAAAATAGAACATATCCAAATGGATACAGGCCTATCAGTCTGCTGAGCTGTGTAGGCAAAGTGATGGAGTGTATGATAAACACTAGACTGATGTGGCATCTGGAAGAAAAACACATAATAATTCCACAGCAAGCAGGATTCAGACCACACGGATCCACTGAGGACCAGATCACTCTCGTAGCACAGGAAATAGAGGATGCTTACCAGGAGAAAAAACACACAGTAGCGGTTTGGGTGGATCTAGAGAAGGCATTTGACAAGGTGGGGAAAGAGGGACTTAAAGTCAAGCTACAAAGAAGTGAACTATGTTGGAAAATGTACAGATGGATCAGCCACTACCTCGAAAACAGAACAGCCAGAGTTCAAATACAAAGGCAGATGAGCAAAAAGGTGACACTGGAGCAAGGCGTACCTCAAGGGGGGGAGGGGGGGGGAGGGGGGTACTGTCACCTACACTTTTCCTGGTGTAAATAAACAACATCACAGAGAATATACCAACAAGAGTCCACAGCTCTATGTTTGCTAAAATGAAGCACAAATGGCTAAAATGAAGCACACATGGCTAAAATGAAGCACGCATGGCTAAAATGAAGCACGCATGGCTAAAATGAAGCACAATTGGCTAAAATGAAACACACAGGGCTAAAATGAAGCACGCATGGCTAAAATGAAGCACGCATGGCTAAAATGAAACACACATGGCTAAAATGAAGCACGCATGGCTAAAATGAAGCACGCATGGCTAAAATGAAGCACGCATGGCTAAAATGAAGCACAAATGGCTAAAATGAAGCACAAATGGCTAAAATGAAACACAAATGGCTAAAATGAAACACACATGGCTAACATGAAGCACAAATCACGATTTTGGGCGTTGTTCTAGAATCTTGGAAAGGGAGACAATTGAGTCAGTCTGAGAGAAGGGGTTGGGGGGAGGGGGGGGGGGGCAACAAGTTAACATGAAACCATATGGCAGTTCATCAGTCATTCGTAGTGTTTGGTGGTTAGAGCCTTGTGGTTCTCCGATATCCCTTCAGGTGCTTCACATGACCTGTTCAGGGTTTCTTCACTGTAATTGGCTTCTCGAGAATTTGTCATGGGCAGAACAAATTATATAAAGGTCTGGCTCATTCATGATTAAAACACAGTTGGTCCCAAATAACGCACTGCAACATTTCATATTTTTTATTCATAAAAGGTTAGTTGACCCGTTTACTTCCTTGCCGTCAAGAATGTCAAGGACCGATCTACAACTATTGTTTCTCAGAATGCTGTCCTTAAGAACACGTAGTAATCGAAATTTTGTGTTGAAATGAAAATCACACGCACAAAACCGTAACATAGTACATGTTGGCCATATGGTGTAGATGGAAATGCTGCTCGAGTAATACACACTGGAATTGATTTGAAAACGATTCAATAATTTACAATTTCTTCTGTGATAAAGACAATAATAAAACAATTTGACATGTACAAAATGTACAGTTATCATTTATGAAAAAAAATGGATTTATTCTAGAACAGCTGAATCCTTACAATATTGTTGAAAGTCGCTTCCTTGGGATCAAGATGCTGAGCAGCACACGAGCTGCAGTGGTTAGCGACCCATAGCTGACTGCTAGCATCAGGGCCAGCTAACCATAGCTGCCAAGACCCTTCTACACCTCCACGCGGTGATCCTGGATAACAGGCTACAGCAAGACAGACTGGCTAAGGAGAAGGGATCGAAGAGGGAATGGTAACCCGGTACTAAAAAAATGTTTGCTGAAGTCGGATGTGTTGGATCGAAAGGTGCAAATATCGCAGCCAAGCTGTAAACTACGACACTACGCATTTCGTTCTCTGGACTGCATTCTGCTACTTAAGCCCTTTCAGGGTTTGGTAGTGGGAGATTGAGAACGAACGAAGAAGAAGAAGATTTATGAGAAAAATGGATTTATTCTAGAACAGCTGAATCCTGACAATATTGTTGAAAGTCGCTTCCTTTGACCGGACACTATCATATGTTCACTGCAGTATGTAGACAGTACGCTAGACAAGACATTTTTGGTGCAATTCAACCATTAGAAAAATAATTTGACGAAATGTCTATTATTAAACATTATTGTAGACGATCCATTTGGACTGAGGGACTGTTTTTGTACATAGACTCTGTTCTTCTTCGAAGTTTCTCGTTGTGAGTTCTTCAATTTCTTTTGTTGTTGTTTAAAAGACAGGGAAGTTTATACAAGAGACAACATTGCAGATATAGACAATATTTTAAAGCGAACGAAAGAGGAAGAAGAAAGGATTGCTTTTCTGGGTTCTACAGACGAAGACACTCCTCTTTTAATTTCAGACGGTAGTGCTGTAGGTTTTATCAATACGTATAGACGTATGGACGATTACCAGACAAAGAATCGAATCCTTCGAGTCAAAATCTTGAAGAAAGATCCTCAGAATACCCTGGACAGAGAAAAAGATAAATGTAGACATTCGGCAAGAGTTGAGCATAGAGGAGAACTGGTTTATCAATTCCATTTTAGCTAGAAAATACAAATACTTTGGTTACATCAAGAGACACAATGGTCTAGAGAGAACAGTGATGGAACGTAAGGTGCCCGGTAAAAGAGAAAGGGGCAGATCAAGAAGACGATGGTACCAAGATATCCAGGAATGCCTGGGTATGACTGTGGCGGAGGCTGGAGTGTTGGCAAGGGAACGAGTTTCTTTCAGACAGACTGTGATGGGAGCGACGTTCTACAAAAGACATGCTACATGATGATTGATCAGTGTGTAGATGCGTGTGTACATCTGTTTGTAGTGTGCTGTTCTGTGTATTCCACTTTTGCAGCAAACTAGATGTGCCAATCATTTGTGTACATGATTAGTGACCATACCGTGAAAGAATTCGAACATGCCCAGTCAAATTGAACACGAAGTGGTTTCGAACCCTGCATGCTGGGATTTTAAACCAAGCATGCACTCGAATGGCAACCTCTAGACCACCGCTCCACATGTTCTTCAATCTTATTGTTCTACTTTTTATAATGTATCACAGTGGCTCTTCTCGAGGTGTGCTCGATACGGTAAAACTTGGTCCTACTGGCTGTATTGCAATGTAAGACTACTCCCTAGGCTTGTTATTATGGGGATCATAGGATCAATCCCGACAATGTTCGGTTAGGCTATTCTAGAACAGTATATTTCCAGGAAAAACTCAAGGACGAGAAGTTGGGATTAATCGCTGTTTTAAATGTCTTTGATGTTCAATAAATCAATAAATCTATAATTCAATCAATCAAAGCAGTGCAGGGAAAATAATAAGTGAAAATAAGGAGGAGTTAATCTACTCAATCAGTACTTTGGCAGTCTACACAAAAGAAGACTGCTCCAAGATCCCAGAGCCTCTATATATTTTTTCAAAGAGACATGGATACAGCGGGATTAAGATCAATCTGGATTACAGAGGGAATTGTTTTTAAAAATTGAAGGAGTTAAAAGTGGATAAATGTCCAGGTCAAGGTGGTATTCATCCAAAGTTGCTGTTTCAAATTAGAGACCAGCTTGGAAAACAATTGGCTATATTATGTTCTCAATCATTTGCAAATGGGATTGTTCCACGGGATTGGAAAGATGCAGGAGTGATACCCTAATTTAAAAAAAGGCAAAAATGCAGATCCAGCGAATTATAGGCCGGTCAGTTTGGCGTGGCTTGGCCTGGCTTCGTTCGTTCTCAATCTCCCACTACCAAACCCTGAAAGGGCTTAAGTAGCAGAATGTAGTCCAGAGAACGGAATGCGTTGTGTCGTAGTTTACAGCTTGACTGCGATATTTGCACCTTTCGGTCCAACACATCCGACTTCAGCAAGAGCCGGTGAGTTTAACGAGCATAGTCTGTAAATTATTAGAGTGAATAATCAAAGAAAACATTGAAATGCATTTAATCTAATTAGAAATAGTCAACATGGGTTTACTAGAGGGAGATCATGCTTAACAAATCTATTTGAATTCTTGGAAGAGGTTACCAAAATGATAGATAAAGGGACGTTATAGATATAGTGGACGTTATTTATCTAGATTTTGCGAAGGCCTTTGATAGGGTACCTCATCAAAGATTATTTCGAAAGTTAAAATCACATTGAATAAGTGGGGAATTTGCCAAATGGGTGGAAAAATGGTTAACAGGAAGAAGGCAGAGGGCGGGTATAAATAAGGAGTACTCTGAGTGGTGTGAAGTTAAAAGTGGAGTGCCACAGGGCTCGGTTTTGGGACCAATTTCGTTCTTAATATATATATATATATATATATATATATATATATATATATATATATATATATATATATATATATATATATATATATATATATATATATAACTGATTTGGACATTGATATGGGATCCATGATTGCACAATTTGCTGATGACACAAAACTGCAGTAATGTCTCATCTAAAGCGGAAGTGGATATATTGAGTTCGGAGTTAGATAAAATTTGAGAATGGTTTGTAAGCTGGCAAATTGAGTTTAATGTAGATATGTGTACAGTCATCCACGTGGGTAGATCCAATATGGAACATAATTACATAATGGGAAAGCAGTCTGTTTTGGGTCTCTGACCACTTCAGCTCACGCACTGCCCAGCATCTCGATCCCGTGTAATCTTTTTAATCTTAGTTTCATCTCGTATTCTTTTCACCGTGCATATTTAGGTCTACCTCTTTTTCTCTTCCCTTGAGGATTACATGTACGATTGTCTAGCTATATTTGACTATGACTTTCCTAGCGTATTTTCTATCCAACCACATTTTCTTCTCTTAGTATGTTATTATTGTGTCTGTTGTTGGAATCTTTCACATAGATCTTCATTTCTCACGTAGGCATCTGTTAACAAAGAATTAGAGTCTGGTGTATGGCCGTCGTCGTTCTCCGTGTTTCAATACAAAAGCAGTGATTGGCTATGAATAATCTAACTTTGGTGTGAATCGTGATCACTATGGATCCACAAATGACGTTAGTGACGGCTAACTTTCACCTTCCCTTCTCACCTTTCACCTTCCCTTCTCACCTTTCACCTTCCCTTCTCACCTTTCACTCTCCACCAAACCATGGGACCCTAGCTCCATAACACCGAAAACCGACTTTAAACGAAGTCACAAAGAGCCATATTGTGTTAAGCCAACTCTCCTTACACCCTGATCGACATTGTAACACAGTGATGAATACATTAACAGCTTATAGATAGTGACTTCCATTGTGTTGTCAGTGAATTGAGAATATGTGACTCCGATCAGATCAGAATGTATGTAATTTGATTTAGGATTATCACATTCCCAGATCGATTGCCGTAATCGATAGAGTGAGTTCATTGGGGTTAGGCAGCATAACTTGGCTAGTATGCGACCTGTTCAATATACAGTCGCTCATTGTCTTTTTGCACTGTCTTACCCCGTGCTGGAGGGCTGAGGTTTGAATCAGTGTTTTACCAAGTGTGTAGGAGAAGACTGTTCTAGATGGCGTTGTTGAAGTCTAGGAATCTTTACTCGTCAAGACACTACTGGGGTTTATGGGGAATTGTTTGGGGTGGGGGAGGGGGTGTTGTTGGGTTCATGTTGGAGTGTATGGTGGGGTTCATGGTGGACTGTATGGGGAAGGGGACGGGGAGGGAGCGGGTTTCGTGTGGTTCATGTTAGACTGCATGGTGGCGCTCATGTTATAGTATATGGTGGGATTTTGGGTGGGGTTCATCTTGGAATATATGAGGGGGGGGGGGGGATTTGTAGAGGCTATGGGGAGAGGGGTTCTTGTTGGAGGGCATAGTGGGGTTTTTAGTGGGGTTTATGATGGGATTCATGGTAATGTTTATAATAGGGTTTTTGCCAGAGTATATGACAATGAACGAGCTGACGGGCAAACCCTGATGACACACGTAGAAGGCACACAAAATTAAATCTCTTTAAGTCGACTGAGATATACGTTAAGGATGATGTGTTAGAAACTTCATTCTGCTCGTGTCAGTCGTCTTATCAGGTGTGTTGCCTGTTACGACTATAGCTGGTTCTACTTTCTAAACTGTGTGCCAGGTGGATATTGACAGATGTGTTAACTGGAGCGTGACCATAACGAGAACCGAACCAGTGAGAAGTAAACGTGTTAACACTCTTCTTTTCCAGCGATCCTACATACATACACCATACATACAGCATACATACACCATACATACACCATACATACAACATACAAACAGCATACACACAACATACATACAACATACATACAGCATACAACATACATACAGCATACAACATACAACATACATACACCATACATACATACAACATACATACAGCATACATACAACATACATACAACATACATACACCATACATACAACATACATACAACATACATACATCATACATACAACATACATACACCATACATACAGCATACATACAACATACATACAGCATACATACAACATACATACAACATACATACACCATACATACAGCATACATACAACATAATACAACATACATACACCATACATACAACATACATACAACATACATACAGCATACATACATCATAAATACAACATACATACACTATACATACAACATACATACAACATACATACACCATACATACAACATACAAACAGCATACATACAACATACATACAACATACATACAGCATACAACATACATACAGCATACAACATACAACATACATACACCATACATACAACAGACATACAACATACATACAGCATACATACAACATACATACAACATACATACAACTTACATACAACATAAATACAATATACATACACCATACATACAACATACTACCAACATACATACAGCATACATACAGCATACATACGACATACATACAACATACATACAACATACACACACCATACATACAACATACATACAACATACATACACCATACATACAACATACATACAACATACATACAACATACACACAACATACATACAACATACACACAACATACATACAACATACATTCAACATAAATATAACATACATTCAACATACAACATACATACAACATACATACAACATACATTCAACATACAACATACATACACCATACATACAACATACATTCAACATACAACATACATACAACATACTTTCAACATACATACAAGATACATAACCCATTTCATATAACATACATTCAACATACATTCAACATACATAAAACATACATTCAACATACATAAAACATACATACAACATACATTCAACATACATTCAACATACATTCAACATACATTCAACATACATTCAACATACTTTCAACACACATGCAACATACTTTCAACATATATGCAACATACATACACCATACATTCAACATACATACAACATACATGCAACGTATATTCATACTTATATATATATACACACATGCAATCGTACATTTACACACATAAATACATATATACATTCAAATATGCAGACATATACACATATACAAACATACAAACGCACATACATACGCACACTCACACACATACACCTATATTTATCTGCATATATACATTCATTCGTATCCTATATACACCATATTAACATTCACATGTGGATACACACGCAAATACACACATACAAACACATACATGCTAACATGCACATACACACCTACATACATATATGAAAAAAGTTAATTCTTTGGTCCAGCACTATGATATGTTGTGTACATACGAAGCGTGTTAAAATGAAACCCGACCTCACTGCGCCAGGTGAGCATACGATGCGCATGATGACGTCACTTCGGATGTAAACAGAACATACCAACCGTTAAGTTTGCAAAAATGTCATTATCCTCCGACTCAAAGTTTCCTCAGCAGACCGTTGAAAACATGGTGGGCGTGATAAGGAATCCGTCCAGAGTTGATCAGCGAGCGGTGATTCGGTTTTTATCAGCTGACGGCTGTTTAGCAGTTGACATTCATCATATAATGCAGGCAGTGTATGGTAACAAAAGTGTGGCGAACGTAAACTCTGGCGACGGTCCACCCAAATTGCTGCATCTATTTTGGCGATGGCATCTTCTGCCGCAACAATATGCGCCTGACCTGGTCTCGGAAGATGTTTCGTTAACTCCCGTCCTTCTTTAAACATTGTTGTTCAGTTTTTTTACTCTTGCCTTCTCTACACATCTGTCTCCATGAACTGTCTGCAGTCTGATATGAATGCCAACTGGTCGACATCCTTCAGCTGTTAGAAACCAAATCATCGTTCGCTGATCAACTCTTAACGGATTCCGTTTCACACCCGCCATGTTTTCAACGGTCTGTTGAGGAAACTATAAATCGAAGCATAATTAAATTTGGCAAACTTGACGATTGGTATGTTCTGTTCACATCAGAAGTGACGTCACCATGTGCATCGTGCGTATGTTCACTTCTTGCAGTTTGTTCCGGTATCACTTGAACACGCCGCATAGATCCGGATCTCAGCTCAGACGCAGACAAACAACAACCAAAAATGATTCTGAGACAAGAATCTGCACTGGGTAATTGATAAGCATATCTTAAACAGATCTGCGAAAGTAAGCAGCAAATAGGAAAAAGCAGACACCATATGGAAGTTACATTAACATACCTGTCTTTGTAACAGACATATGAAGGCGTAAACAGGTGGCATACGTCATAAAGAGGCATGGAAGGGTGGCGTAGATGAATAAATACACAGGCAATGTCATTGATACGAAATATGTTTCCTTCTTTGAATCTTTCTGCTGCTATTTGCATTTACCTGGCCCGCTTGCTTTAAACCTCCGTTAATATATATTGTTTACTGTAGCTACGATTTCGATAAAGTATGTTATACAAATATGCTCAAAAACTAAGAGAATTTGTTTTATTTGTATATTTTCCATTCACCTGTGTTGTTGAGCGTCAGAGGTAGTGACGTCATATTTTTGGGTTAAGTACGAGGTTTGTTCAAAAAGCATCCGACTGTTGTGCTGAAAAAAAGCAGTTACCTGGAGGTTTTAAACTCTAGTGTCTTTCTCATTACTCTCCTTGGTGCTCCATACATGTAACTTAACTTAACGTTGTTATACTGGTTTAGAAGACTCTGCAGATTCATATACTACATTTTCTTGCTCTAAAAGCTATGCGCATCCAATCTATTCTTGAATGCATTAATTGTCCCTACCTCCACTATTTCCTGTGGCAATGCATTCCAAGAATTCACCACTCTCTGACTAAAAAAGTATTTCCTAATATCTGATCTGGACCTTTTTTTATAGTTAATTTGTTACTATTCCATCTTGTTCTTGTGGGTTGTTGTATTTTGGAACAAAATAGTTTTAGTCTAATTTATCCGTTCCTTTGATTAAACCTGTACTGTCACCTCGAATTCTTCCCACTCTAGACACTGTAGGCCGGTTTTTCTTGGTTTTTCCTCATAACTGTAATTCTGGAATCCCACTATCAGTTTTGTTGCTCTTTTTTGTATCCTTTCCAGCATGCTTATATCCCCTCTACGATAAGGACTCCACACCTGAACACTTCCCCCAGCTGTCCCACCATGGAAGCATTTCAGGAAGGCCTCTTTGGGAATGGAGTACAGCTGGGTTGTCGCATTCCGTATAATATCGTCTTGTGACTCAGATTGTGTTCTTTTCAACGGAATTTTCAGTTTGGGGAACAGCCAAAAGTCGCAAGTGGTCATGACGAGAGAACAGGGAGCCTGACTAACCAGAGGAAGGTTGTGTTTGACGAAAAAAGTCTGAATCAGATCTGAGGAATGAGAGAGTGTGTTGTCATGGTGGAGATGGCAGGTTCGCATTGCCCACAGGTTTTGTTGTTTGCATCACACAGCATCACGGTGGCCAAACACAACATTCCCCAGGTTCGTCAGGCCCCTACTCTCCCGACATGGTTTCTTATTCTTGTTTTACTGTTTCTAAGCTAAAAATGCTTGTGAGACATGGACAGTTACAACCGACCTTCAGCGAAGGATACAGGCCTTGGAGATGAGATGTTTCCGAAGACTTTTAAACGGCATGTACAAAGATCGAGTTACAAATGAAGAAATACGAGATATAATTAAAACAACATTAGGGCCTGTTGAAGATCTCTTGGGAACTGTCAAAAGAAGGAAACTCGCTTGGTACTGTCACATATCGAGATCAAATGGTCAGGTCATCTGGCACTCACATATAATCTGATCACTTACTCAGACGATATGTAACCTCACACATATAATCAGATCATGTATTCAGGTGATCTGTGCACTGTCCGCACAATCAGTTCTCGTTCTCGTGCGATCTGTACGCTCACACATAATCAGTTCTTGTCCTGCTCACAGGGTGCCAATTTTAAGCACCTACTGAGCGCCACTGGCCAAACTGGAGATGTTTGTTGGAACAACCACCCCGCAAACTCTCTGTCTTCCAGTCTCTCTCCCATTCTTCCTGCCAGTCTCCCGAATCATTTGTGCGTTGTCTTTTATTATATCTTATTTACTTAGCTCTAGAATAAACATGGCTGACCACTGGTCCTCGTCCTTTGGCTGGTTACCCATCACTATTATTTGTTCCTACCTACTCTTGTTTCCCATTGGCTGTACGAAACGTAGGTCATTGTCCCTTTAATGTGACAGCCTATTGTGTGCATTTTCTTCAATCAAAACCCCTATCACTTAGGTCCAATACTAGAATTAGTCAAACCGACACCCCACCCCAAACTAGTCAAGTTTCCCACGTTCGTATTGAACCTTGACCTCTCTCTTCTTACTGTACAATAGCTTGGTGTCATGACCGGAGTTTAACACATGCTCGTTCAACACCATTCAGGCAACCTTTGTTTCTTACTGTCGCCAGCCCAATCTCCCCCCGCCCCAAACGCCCATGAACCAGTTATAACTATCACATACCTCCCAAATTGAGGACAACAACCAGGCCTAGTAAGCCGCAGGAAGCTGTCAATTACCTACTCCATATAACTGTGTGACATGGCATAACACCGGCCATTGTTAGGTGGTTTGTTCAGAACATCATAGATGGCGCCTAACAGGCTGCGGGTCTACTTTGCTCTAGTGCTTGTGTCTATTAAGATGAACTCCAACATCGATTAACCACTCTCTGTGGCACTTATCTCAACACAGCGGAGTAACAAGCTGCTCGAGCCTAGCAAGCTCAGCAGGAAATCCTGATCCGGGCTAAATCCAGCTCACGCCAGAGCTGGGACTTACACAGGGGCATCCACCCCTACAGAAATACAGGTCGACTAAGACTAAGATAATGAATACGAAGGAATTTGATCGTACATTAATACCAGACAATATAGAATGTGATGGTGATAATGTGATGATAGGGTAAAACGAGTGGCCAGTGGAAGCAGAGATATATGTGGCGATACACAAGTGATTAGAATCAAATGATAGGGAAGTGAGAGACCGTTTCATCAAAGTTCCTTCGATTCTATAATATTGTTTTAATTCTGCTACCTCTTCTTCTTCTTCTTCTTCTTCTTCTTCTTCTT